>LUCM01008605.1:127836-143435 GCA_008360955.1 Fasciolopsis buskii
GATTTGTTTGCCTAAAAGAATGGAAAGCTGACTCAGAGTATATCTTGGGCCTTAACAGAAGCAGATAATGATCCCTACTTGGAATTGGAGTACACGGTTTCAGGGAAAGTAAATCAGGGTGTTTGGTAATAACTCTATCTATGATGGAGCCGCCCCGGGTGGGAGAAACGCAGAGATCAGTCAAATCGAATATCGTTAGTGATAGGGTAGACGCGTGATTGAAATCACCTACAACAAAATGCAGACTATCCTCAAGAAGGGGGACAATACATACTAGGAACGAGTCGAGAAAATTATGCGGTATTTTGTTGCGAGCTAAAAGGGGCAACATATAAGTTTGTTATAATGGTACTGGTAGGGCGAGAAAATCTAGGATGACACTGTTTCACGAGACAGTCGATTCTGTTTACCGGACACGTATAAGCACTTTCCGAATGGCTGGATCAGAGGGTACTTATGTATGTTGCCACATCGATTCCAGTCTTCTTCTTATTCAAAGCTCCCTCCTGCCGATGGTGCCCGAAGCTGTCAATCGGTACGAGCAAATCAACGATATCCGAGTTCAGCCGCGATTCTTGTATACAGATGACATAAGTGTGATCATTAATCGGTAATTGAAGTGCGGGGGACAGATCCGAAATTTCCGTAAACAGGGAGCAGATCTTTTTACTCAAAATTGCCGGACTTTTACGTTTACGTGCAAAATCTGATTTTACCCTTCACTGTACTTCCTGAGTATTCCAAGTTTGCAACCATGCACTCTTCTCTTTACATTTCTCTTCTTCGCGTTTCCTCCGCATCATGCCCAAGCAAATTTGACCTGGCCTTTAACATGCCTCTCAGAAATCGAAAAATATTCATTAATAATATTGGTATTACTATCAGTTTACTAATTAATTCAACCAATCTGAGAAACTCAGATTTACAAAGATGCGGAGAGCAGGCTCTTTCTCCTTATTATCTATCAATATGTCCACATGATCTCTTCTCTCCTCTTCAAACCCATCTACCCCACTGACGTTGGCTTGCACAATGGCACCCCGCCTTTAATTGCTGTCGCTGGTACCCATGACGGCGACTTATCCGGGGTTGAATGTATTGGCGATGGATAACGCGACAGCGGTCTACAAGTTAGCCACTCGCTAAATGTCCTGAAGAATTCGCCTGACGATAATCTACCTTCCACTCCCACCCGCTATTTGACGATGTACCGTCGTTCTGCCCTGAGTCAATGCGCCTCTAACTCAGACGATAGAAGACCCTGTCAAATAGCGGAGGCCACAAATGAGAAGCGGAAAATTCAGAGAAGTGACTGAACGCAAAATTGAGGATCCCGCAGAATTTTCTGTCAACACTGAACATGTCTTAACTCCACATGTCGCAGTGATCAGACTCCAAAAGGGGCGACGGCCGCTGCCGGAAAAAATATTTCATGAAAAGCTGCCATACCTGTCGCGGAGGTAGCCGCCTCCTTTGCATGAGAGAATAAATTTCATCTGCATTGTGTCAAAATCCCGTGCTGACAACCATGCAGCGCGCGCATTGGAAGGCTGTGCTACAATGTTTTCGTGCTATTTAGTTATTTTTGTCAAATATTTGGTTCGACTATGTTCTCCGTCCGATGATCGCAATTATATTTGTCAAAAACCGTAGCGTTTCTCAATAGGATCCATGCTCTGATCACATCCTGTGATTTTAAACACCAGCCTGTTTACTTCTCGTTCTTCATGCCATCATATCCTCTTCGCTGACTTGGCAGAGCCGAGTAGGTCGTTCTTGGCAGCCCCTAACATTCATCTACGCCTAAAACTGCTACCGTTGCTCATTCTGGTTACCACAGTTTACGGAATAGATGCACTATGGTGTAGGTATGTTTTCGCGATCCAATAATCACCAAAACCCCAAGCTGGCACCCAAGCCAGACTACTTCTCTCTTGCGTCTCAGATGTCGCATCCGCAGCAGACGCGCTGCTAACGCTTCTGTCCTAGTACTGGTGATCCCGAAGCGGCTACTTTATCATTCCTGTTAGCTAGAACTGGCGCTCCAGTTCTGGCCCGGTCAACGGTAACAACGCAGATTATCGCACTGGATATCGCATTTCTGAGATCGATTAAAACCGTGATTGCTGCTGTCTGCGGAACGGCTTGCGCACCTCATATTCCCCACCCTAACTGCTGAATAACATCAAATCCTGCGACAACAAAAATGACAGCTTAAAGGCCATTCTTGGCTAGTGTATTTAAGGATTGCTAATACACAATTTCTCTTATCTGACGCGCATCTTGGTAGAGCTTACCATTATCCGTATGTAGACATTATCAATATCCTTTGGGTTCCGTATCCAAAGCTTCACAAATTTCCTCCAGATACTAGAAGACAATCTTTTTCCACATTTTTTGGCCCTTTGTTGTCAGCTACGTGTCTCATCCAAGTTGCCTGACGTTCCGCCTGTTTTTCATCACTTCCATCCAATCACCGCATTATCACTGCTTGTGGTCCCCTCAGCTTAACGTTTCCGTCCATTACGTAACGCTTCCGACGTTTGGTGTCTATAGCCCTATATCAATATCCACCGTCGGGCTCCGTCCATAATGTGCGCCAGCAATAAGCACATTCAGTGCACTTAAACGCGAAATGACTCGTTGTCCGCTAATTGCAAACAGCCTCAGGAAACTATTTCTCGATCTTAAAAAATGAGTTTTCTACATTTTGCTTTTCACTGGCATACTTGTAATTCTTCTGTTGCTTTGCAGCATCTCATTTAACCTTCCAGTGACCCTCTGAAAAGCTAATTAATGCTCCNCGTAGTGTCATTATGGTTGAAAGACAAAGTCCCTGATTCTGCAGCCTCGTTTTCTATCTAGTCATTCACATAATCCTAGGGGAGAATGTACATCGGCCGCACGACCAGGCGCTTGTCTGAACGCATCCGTGAGCACCACCCGGCATGGTTGGGCACTGGAACAACGAAGTCACTTAATAGCGCAGTGGTTTCACATCTAGCACAGACTAACCACACCGTGAATGTGACGCAAGCCTTCCGGGCCTTGTATAAGGTCAGAGGTCAACAATCCAGGTTGGCAAAGGGTCGTCTCTTGAGCACTGCGGAAGCTGTCGCAATCCGTCTTCACAATCCTCCACTTTGTTCTCAAAAACAATTTTTGGTTGCGCTTCAACTCCCCTGGTCCACCCTAGACAACAAAACAATCAACACAACACATTTTTGTGTATTCAGGTTATGCATGTAATATCACAACTCCCTTCTCCACCCATATTTGTATCTGAATAATGCAATCATTCTTATTGTGAAAATTTTTGTCAAGATATATATATATTGATGTAATGGCATGAGTACGAATCACTGAAAATGAGCTTGTTCGCCAACTTCTGTTTCCAGTTATTCATATGAATTCTCATCTTACCGTTTTTTTCAGCCCACCCCGACACTTGTGCCGGCAACCAGCTGTTACCAATTAACAGCAGAGGCCGTGTCAACTTCCAGGCAATTTTCACCTCGTCATAACTTGATTTTCATCGGACTTTTATTAGAGTATCCGATAGGTTTCAAACGTCTACTATGGTGCATCAAGACCTGTTATTTTGTTCATGATGCGAGGTAACATAACTGGTCTTAACTATTGGTTTTGCGGACGACTTAGGCAGAATTTTATCTGCATTAAATGAACTCAGGGTGCATTATTCGTCGCTTGGATGTACAGCGCGTGTCCGATGAAGTTGGCCTTTACCAACCAACCAGACCATTGGTACTAAATGGACTAGCCATGCCGGAACAAGAGCCAAGGATAATGGGCAACTTCGGAGCAACGGTAAGCCGTCCGAGGTTGGTCGAGTTCGAAAATCGACGACGAGCGGTCCGATTCTTGTTTCAAAAAAGAAAAATTTGGGATCGTTATAGGGATAATTTAGGCTGTCTGAATATATGTTCTGGGACTGTTTCGGGGCGTTTGGGGGGGGGGGGCGGCGTTTGGGCCAACTGGTTGACCACTATGCATACAAAAATTGAGTTATATTTACAATGCACTGAAAATATGTTAACTCACTGGACCTTCTGGACATAGTTTAAAAATATCTTCTGCCGTCAAAACAACTCTTCTTAATTCAAGGGAAAGGAGCTCTGATAAAGTATGTTTACCAGAGCATTTTGGTCCTAATATAAACAAAGAAGAACCTGGATTTGATGCTTAATTAGGAAAACTATATAAACTTACTGTTGAAGTAATCATTCTCAAGATAATCAATCAGATACGTTAACGGATCATCTGGCCTATCGATGATGAGTGCTTTCAGTAATGTCTAATGGAACACTTTGATATTTCACCAACAAAGTTCCTACTTGTGCCAACCGAAATATTGAGTGCTTTTCTGCATATTGCACATATTCCGGCGGTATGCGTACAGGTCTTTTATCTTGACTAATAACCGATATCATAATTGAAAACACGGCTGCTTGTGTTTCTACAACCACCGAGGATTTAGTGCAGTAAAACACAATCATCTTCTAATGAAATTGCATGAAAAATGACTGCAAATGCCAGGCAATCGCAAAGATAAGCTAGTTGCGCGCGGCGGCTTCAGTGTCAAAGGCTGTGAAAGCCAGAGTTTCGCAGCGGCACCGTTAACGGACAGATTCGGACAGAGTAAAGACTGATCTGAAAAATGTCTGAAGTGGCCTAGGGGTGGACTCAGAGTGAACGCCTGAATGACAGACCTTTGATTTTCAGTGACTAATGCACCGTCCACAAATTGCTTGGAAATAGCACAGAAGCTGGCCACCGAATTAACGCTTTGCCGAAAGCAAAAATGATGGCAGGAGACTATGTGACCTTGGCGATTTCTTCCCCAAGGCGCCTTCGTACGCGCGGTTTTCTTACTGTGAAATTCGAAATATCACGGGTCTTTCAGACATAAAAGTTGCGGTGCCGTTAGCGCATTCCAGACAGGGTGTCCAGAGTGCTTGGTTTGAGATTGAAGTGCATCAGCAGATAAGGGCTAGTAGAATGGAACCGACCACCAAAACATGTGGTTAATGATGTTGGAATAATTTTGATGGATTCAAATAACCTATTGATGCCTGCAGGGCAGCTGTATACCCAGAGCTGGAACATTAGGTTTCAAGCGAGAAAACAAAACTTATCTGTTGGATCTGGCACTGCACCTGAGAGTATGCTTATCAGAGGCCAAAGAAAACACGCTGTATCGGAACTCCGTCCAGTCATCAGGTAACCCGCATACCACGCATCGCCCATCCTGACCAGAGAACATAGTATGACCAATCAACGTGTACTTAGAATCGTGGACGAAAACGTCCGCCGCAATCAACGGCATAGAGTCGTGGGTCAGTGGGACAACGCTTAGTTAATGGGTGCAACGGCGGCTGCGGTGGTAGTCCCATTTGGGTTCAAAGTAGCAAGCTCACATAGCCGCAGATGTGAAATACAATGTTTTTATGTGGATAGTTGTCAAGGCCAGCTGGTAAACGTTGTCCTGAGGGGTTCATAAATGAACCCCAAAAGGCATCCGGAATGAGCGCCGAAAAGGAAACATAGGGCTGGTACGTGAAAAATGCAAGCCATGCAGAATCTCGAAGTTTGCAAATGGGACGATCTGGGCAACCCGCTTGATTCACGAAAAGAAACGAATATAGGCGCGGGGAATGAGCGCAATGAGACTTCATGAGGAGGTCGGAAATAGCCAATTGTTTCTGTGACATTTGGCCCGAGGCTTAGACTGCTGTGCTGTACGCAGTGTTTACGGAAGCAGCATTGCAGGTTGTTAATGGATGTTGCATGTTTTACCGTGTGGTATAAAAGTTACAAACAAAAATATTGCCGCATTTCATTCAAAGAATGTAAGGGCAAAAATGAAATAACGGGAAAAGTTCACACTCATCAGCTTGTGAGTGTGAAATACCGAGACGTTGACATATGTGCACATTTGAGTACGCTGAGAAAAGGAAATGTTTGTGCTTTTACCTAATAATGCTGACTTAAAAACGTTTCCAGCTGCACAATACTCGTCCGCATGATTAACATGCAAGCAGGAATAGCAGCAAAAACATTTTCATAACGGTAGCCTATAAATTATGCCGCAATGGTATGCAAAAGCGACTTTTCTATTCATCGCGAGACGTTTGTTTACTAACATCGCTCCTACCTAATTTTTTCCCTTTCGTCAGCAATAGAAATCTACCAACAAACGTAAACTTTTATCGCACAGTAAACAGTTTTGGGAACAAATGTGCATCGCAGGTGGATAAATGGCATTCCGCAGTTTGAATGACCGCAAAACATGACCGTTTTGCTTGAGTGGACACTCGTCAGAAAACAGCCGACTGGCTTAGAAATTGAAATTCGCCTGAGCATGAGCGCTAACATGCATGATTCTCAGCTTTCGGATCCATAACAAAACTTATTACTTCCTTTTTGGAGGCCACTCTTTCTATTAGTTGAAATGAAATTTTTACCCTGGTGACTGCATTGTATTTTATGATTATGTAATCAGCATGTCCTTCTGCACAATTCGAGAAACACTTCAATGTTGTCGTTAATATAAAATTATTTTGGAAAACACGTTGAAATTTGTGTAGTTTTCTCCACTCGTGCAGCCGTGCGAGCAACGGGAATCTTGTGAACTAAAGGAGCATTACTGGGTGATTCGATTTCTACGGACTGTTCATTGCACAAGACCGAAGTATCCGTATCGTAATTAACCACCGAATGGTGGTATTAGATTTTCTTTATTGCTTTAGTGCAAGGAGGAAGACAAAGTTGAATGAAGAAACCTCCCATCGTGAAAGAGGTAGGAGGGAAGATATGGTAATAATATTCCATAAACCTACGCAGAACACGATTGAAATGATAAGCATGGTCGTATCATTCAATAACCTGTCAGATCGAGAGCGTTTTGTTTTTGGGGAGAAACCAAAGCACGTTCGGTGGATCCATGCACTGATAAACAGGGCAGAGAACCACTAAGGTATGTGCGGTGTAGTGGCATCAATCCACTTAGGCAGTATAAAATAGTCTGTCAGCGGTAATCAGCTGTCTTTGTATACAAAAATAATCTAAATGGAATAATAAACCAGGGCGGGTAAATTGTTCCAATCAGCTGTGAAATTCGGGCCTCAATTTTGGTAGTGAATGGCCATTCTGAAGAGGCAATATGAACGAACAGCTAATGCACAGAAAAAAATTCCAGGTGGGATAGACTTAATAGAGTTTGGGATAAAATTACTGAGCCAAGAACAGTACAGTCTCCTGTTGCTTCAAATAAATGATGCCGCATTGACTAAAACTTTCAATGAAAGGGAGCAGATAACTAAGAGCAGAATTTGAGGCTGCATATTTCGGTTGCCGTCAAGTCTTCTGCTACCAAATGGGGACCTGGTAGACCAGAAGCAATATTCACTATTACAGTTATAATAAGAAAATCATGGCGGTAGATATCAAAGCGAGCTAGATGTATCCTACTGGAAGGCCTTTGTGGCAAGCCAAGGTGTGTGATATGCGGAATCTTGTATTGTATTATACTGTAGAGACTGTCTCTTATACACATCTAGATGTGTATAAGAGACAGNGGTGCTGCGAACCTTCAAAGAAGGGGTTCACACCGTCCGCAAATGGGATCTCGGTATTAACTAGTCCTGGATGCAGAAGCTTAAGACGCAGACACAGAAACATTCGTGAAATATATGTGGGCAGAACGGATGTGTACATAACGCAGATAGAAGCTAGGACAATGAGCTCAACAGAATTTTAGTCGGCGCGCTGAATCGCCCATCGTGCACAAAAGAACCCATAAAATATAATCGAGCAAATGAGTGGTTTTACGTCTGCGTTGTTTTTTGAGGTAATTTGTCGAAATTATGACATTCATCTCAGTAGGTTTGCCGAGGAAATTAGGTCAGCTTCGGAGAATAAAAGTGTGAGCCAGGGTATTAAAATAAGTCAGGAGGATATGGGGAAAGAACTGTATGGCAGCCACTACAATGGACGAACATGTTCTGATGATTAAACTGATTTCGATTGAAGAACTTTATGGGCGGGGATGAAAAACCGAAACTAGATAAGCATGGTGTGAGCTGACTGGAGAGCATTGTGACCAGTAAAATTAACGGTATAAAAAATATGGCAGCATTGCAATTTGCGATTTTTTATGTGTTGAATGGTAACAAAATGCTGACTGAATGTTCGGTCTTCATGCTTACTGAGAGGCTTGGAATTGGGTTGAGCGGCATGGGATTTTTTGCGCATAGAAATTTTCAGATTACACATGCGTTTGAGATGCCCTGTGTTTTTTTTCAGCGGTTCCCGATTATGCACTAAGTCCATGCCATGATCTGACCATCAGAGGCGTGCAGACGATAAAGATGTGTGGTATATGAATGTATGCGAAGCAGTATGAGTACTGCAGTAAATCACAGCGGCCCCTGGATCGTCTGTCTCAGGGTCGTTAAGAATAGGTCTTTGTGAGCCGTTAATTTAGAATAAAGGAGGGGTCTGCTGGTAGGTGTTGTGGAAGCCTTGTAATGGAAATCTGAACAACGAGTGCCATAACGAAGAGCCAGCAGTACAAATTTTCGGGGTAGATCCATCGCGTTAAACCAGGACCGGCTAAAGCCGCACTCAGAGATTATGCTGAAGTGGGTGGAACGATAGCGGGAGAAGATTCATTGAAACGAAATATGTCTGCTTATGGTAGGGTATGGACGGTACTGGTATGTCAGGAGATCAAACTCTTCCGGTTATTTGGTTGGCTAACCTCGGATTTTCTCGGCAGACAATGTGAACGCAGCCATTTGACGGCGTCAATTCTGGTGATTGAGAGAAATGGCCTAATAAAACGCCACGAGGTTTTTCACCCAAGGACTATTAGCGGAAGAGAAAGGGCACCGTTTCAAAAGACTCAGTTTGTAATCTGTGGTTTCTCAAACACGGGAAATGAAATGCTTCCACGTTTTGGTGAAGCGCACAGTAAGCTTCATTTAGTTTATCTAGCGGTTTGATTCGAGTAAACAAAGAAAGGATCAAAGAAGTTTAGAAATGGCCTGATTCACAAAACGTTATCCTTCGTTTTAGATGTCAATGCTGCCTTGCTACGGAGTCAGCTCTTTCAGGATCAATGTCCATGGAGTTCACTGATCTCGATCCCAAGTTATGATTTGCCGTTTGAAGAAGCTCGGCTATTAGCTTTCGGATAAAATTCTCACTTCATTAACGACATCTTCCATTTGCTGTTATCCCCTCTGCCTTCATCTGAACGGGTTCTGGTCCCGTTTTACTAATTTTTGCAAATTGTTCATACCCAGTGCGGCTGAGGGAATCAGCGGTCAAGGCTGATCTCGCCACCAAGCATTCATGCTGTCAGCCTAGAGGCAAACATTCGTATTCCAGTTGAGCTTGATATTTTGTCCGGTCTTTTGATAACAACGACGTATTCACCACTGATCAATGCCATGGTAAGTAACTCTTCGAACTGCGCACCGCAGGGAAAATTTAGAGGCCTTTGTTGTTCTTTTTCATTTTTTCAGATATTATGCATTTTCAATTAATTCTAATAATTTCACAGAGATTCGCAATTTTTGCAACTTCCGCAGCCCCCGGTCGCGGAAGCAACTAAATGTCCAACAATTATTTCCAAAGGCGTTTCTAAACAAAATATCCCAACTCGTGGGCGAAGCAAAATCACAGGACGTTTTTGCCCTAACATAAGTTCCGTGAGTTGCTGCCCCGAGGTCATTATGACATTGGGTGACGTACTGCTTAAGCAGCCATGCTTTGCATTCTGCTGCGAGCAGCTACGGATCTACGTCTGGAGCTTTCACGCCCAAAGAACTTCAAGGCTGTTGGGATTCCAGCTATCTAGGAATGGCCTGAGTCATGGATTAGAAAACCAATTCTTCTTCATCGGTGATGTTAAGGCAGCGAGATAAAAGTGTGTCGGCAGCTGAAAGATAGCCGACCACTTAATGTCAAACGACGCTAGTTATATTCCATAGCCTTAGGCAACAGGAACATCAGGTCGTTATTTTTTATGCCGAGGGTAGTCACACAGGATTTCCCGCTTTCTAGGAAATGTCGGGCATTAGCCATTGGGAAAAGCCAGTGTTGATCACACTAGGTACATTAAAGATGTTTTTGGCCCAATAAACAAAGCACCGATGAGTCCTCTGTTGCAGTACCATTACCATTTAAGGGCATAAAAGACTGCACTGAAGCAGAATTTGTGGCGGTCCTTTTTTCTGCTTTGGAATAGGTCGCCCGAGAGTGCTGTTCGGTGAGCATCAAGGGAAACTTTCCATCGGGCCGCATACATGCTTTGAGTAGAGTTTTCTCGAATTGAGCGTGAGTCTTGGTCCAGGTAACTGGTCTGACGTTTGCCTTGTATTTATACAACAATGCATGATGACACAAATGTAACGGAACACAAAATGTGTCGCCAGTATTTGGTCTGAAGCCAACCACTTTTTAATTGTAATCTTTGTCGATTGCTCCAAATCTCTCTTCTTATTCCGGGCAATAATGAACGGCCACAAACCCTTTTTGTCTAAAATCAAGAAAAGTCATTAACGCATTATCCCATGACACTGTTGACAGCGCTGATCAGCGCAAAAACCTTATTTTCAGGCAGGTAAATATTCTTGCGTGTCGCTACTCGTCGCTAGAGCATGTGTACCTATATTCAAGTTCAGCTTGCAGATGACGAAAAAGGTGTTTTAGCAACGCGAGCTTCCCTATAGTCGGAAGGTTTTCGTAGATTCCAAAATTGCCTATGAGTGAAGTTCAAGATAACTTTGAATAAATTGTCCACTCAGTCGAGCAAACATGCTTCATGCTAATATGCTTCCTCCATGTTTCATTGCAAGCAGCGTTTGAGCAAAATGCAGCCATAGTCGAATCGTAAATTGCAGTCACAAATGTCTCGCAAATTCTGCGTTACTGGATTGTTAAGTTAATCCAACGGGGTTTGGGCCACTATCGAGGCATGTGTTGGTCGGCAGGGCTCGCCAAACAGTGAGTCGCCGCATGGCTTGCCAGAACGAACCCAAACCCATCGAATGCGCTACTTCGTGGTGCGTGGATCAAGGTTTTATACGAATAATCAAGATTCCACATCATTTCCTTCGTTTCCTGCGTTTATCCATAGTGGACCAAAACGGTATATCCCGGCCTCGCCGAGTGGCTAACAGCCAGCTTTTACATTGCATTTCGGAAGGGGAGCCATTAGTTGCCTTTCCATTGCGGAAGTGATTCTCTGCCATTGTGTACAACTTTTGGTCACTTGCTTTATCGTGGCTCTTCCGTTCAAAATCCAAAATCGTTTTCACATGATACCCAGCACGTGGTTTGCCCCGCATTCGCCTCCAGTGAATGCGTGTGTTGCGCAAGTAGATCAGTCAGTTGGTGTCCAGCTGTGGAGATAAACAAATAGTCTGCTTCAAACCGCCGGTGGGAGTTAGTCTACCGCACACTCATAACAGACCATCAACGAGCTTGGGGTTCAACCCCCAAAGCTTCCAATCATCTGTACGGTCTGTGCAGTTGCCGTTCATCGGGTTTACACAAATGATCTCGGCTTGTTGCACTCTGAGTAGGTCGCAATCTGCGGGCCGCAGAGCTTTTGGGGGCATAGCATCGAAGTGCATGCAACCAAACGGTCGGACAACCAGGATCACCAATAGCCGCCCTCCAAATCTGGTCATCCAAAACGGCGTCCTAGATAACTGAGTTCACGGCAAGCACCTGCTGAAATTCGGCAGAAAAAACACGTTAATGGCCGAAACAATTGTCGTTCGGTCACCGTTTGCTTCCAGTGCCGGCTAAGGTTAGTTGCTTAAACCGCTTACTGGCCAAAGCTTTTCGAGCAACTTAAGAACTTCTGGGCTGTTTGCCCATGTTTGTCACCCTACTAGAGCCTAATTCGGCCAAATGGTCGGTTGATTTCACATGCCTTTGCTTTTCAACCTTCTTGCCCTCACGCACGATTGTGAGCATGTTTGCACTGAAAGTGCCAAGGCGGCCTTAAAGTTGTGGATGTACTGAGGCACTCCCGTTGAATCCGTTAGCAAAGCAGCGGCCTAGTCGACAGCTATTCGAACGCGCTACGTACACTCAGATGGTTTTTCTTCCGGAATTGAAAGATAACACCACCAAGCGCAAACGTTATTGTATATAGTTCTCACTAAAGGTGATCGCGTATCCTGGGAAAACGTTTAATATGCCTCGCCCTAGCTTTGGTCTGGTCGTGTAAGCAATAAAACTTAGGGAGAATCGAAGGAGCCACTGGAGAAGCGATTACGCACCATGAACAGTGAAATGCACATTGGTTGAGGTGGAAGAAGACAGAACGCGGCAGTAAGCGTACCTGCGAAACCTCCGCGCATGAACTCGGCCTCGCAAATCTTTTAATTCGTGTTTGATGAATCTGTCAAAACCCAGGGCAGAATATTCATGTAATGCCTCTATTGATTTCACAGCGTTTGTCAGACGGTAAGTGAGACGCATAATCCATCTACAAGTAATGGCTCTTACAAATCAATGGCTGGAAGCAGTCGTTTTCCCACAGGTTCTTAGCCGTTATACTGTAAAGCCAGCCGTTTACCAATGGCCGCGGTGAGCATTCTACGTTCCGTGGTACCAGCGTCCCTAGCCTCTAAGCGCTTCAGTGCATGGACTTGGAAGTTAAATAAAAACCACGGATGACTTACCACGGCATTTAAGTTGCCCATTATCATCAAATCTTCCAGCTTGGCCATTATACCTGATTTTAATGCTCTAGTTGGCTGGTAGCAACTAACTTCGTGGTCCATGAGCTGTACTTCTAGCCGGTGAATAATGGACGCCTGACTGACCCTGTCATTTAGTGCAGATAAAATCATGTCCGAGTCGTCCGGAAAGCCAATAGTCAAGACCAGTTCAGCTACCTCGTAGTGTCTTTTATCTTAACAAGTCTTAATGCCTCCAGAGTAGATATTTTAACATTGTCGGATATCCTGATTAAAGTGTTTAGAATTTCACATGGCCTCTGATTTTGAATGGCAAAAGCTGGTTGATGGCACAAGATTCGAAGTGAACTAGAGGACTAGAGAAGCGGTGAGATGAAGATTCATATGAATCCCTGGAAGTATGACTACTAGAATTCTTTTTTTTGCCGCACTGTCTTCAGCTTGAAAGGGACGAAGGCAGTGCAAGGGAAATCCAACAGATAACCCGTGGTTTTCCGACTGCCACTAGCCACCTAGTGCTCCATAACTATTTTCTCTGTAGCAGAGCACGGGACCAGTGGTAATAAAGTTGCACGCTCTGAATAGGCAAAGTGTCAGTCACTAACTACGCCCCGCTATGTACCACTGGTACTGCAAGCGTCTGAGAATGAGGCTTTATGCTTACTGAAATTGCCTTGTCCCGATATTGATACGACAGGAATAAAAGAAGGTTCAGAGACATGCGACGGTTAACCTGCGGCAACCACGTTGGCCGGCATTTCAGCAGCACAAGAGCTCGAATTGTTGTCATCGTCTGCCGCCCCGAATGAAATTTTAGACGGAAACCCAGTACACACTTGGTCTGTCCAACATTGTACGTCCACCGAGATTCTCTCAAAGCGTGATCTCCAAATGAGTAGAACAATGGAATACACAGAACTTTCTTTTCTTGCATGATGTCTCTGCTATCTCTTGATGTCCAACATGGCTGGAAAGTACGTTTATTTAACTTCATAAATAATAATGGGACTTTAATGCACTGCCAAGTGCGCTGTACGCAGTCACAGAAATATTAGTGCAATGAATTATGGAGTTCATTAGAAAGGAGCAGTTGATGCAAAAGGGAAACTGTCATATCCGTTGGTTTTGGCGATTTTAACCGAAAATTAAGACTCCTACGAAGATACCTGTAAGATAAAATAGAGCGGTCACTGCACTGCACTAAATGTGATCCCGCTGACGATTACCCTAGGTGGATATTAACTTGCTGGAGTGTTTAAAAGGAAGGGGCTCCTTCATTATGACAGCCCTCATAAGCAAAGGAAATAACAGAAAAATACCAAAACATTTTGCAAAATTTCTTCGTGCCGATATCCGATGAACATAACCAAGCATTCTTGGAAGAAATCACGATAAAATAGTTGATGCCACGAACCGGGACAAAGCTCACTGCCAACAACAACGATTGACCAAGTCAGCGGTGCGCAAGGATAACACGACGCAGTTAAACAAATGAACGTCGTACTTCATTACTAAAAAGGCAGCAAATGTGCAGTGAAATAACTAATGTGTAATACCGAATTGGTTTAAAGAGACAACACGACGTTTCCATAAACATGAAGCGCATGTCTATGTGCTCTTCTGTTGCCCAGACGTCAATGTTAGTAGAAATGGGCTCAGTGCCACTTAAGCCGGTTAACAAGGTCGATCTGTTCCCCGGAGGATTATAAATTCCCACCGTTATTAAGCATGTAAACGAAGATTCAAGCGCCAAAACAATGGTACGCACAATGATATACTTAGCGAAATAGCCATTCGTGGCAATCGAAGCTCGTAATCTGAGATCATTGGTCTCAGAATGTACTAGTTTTGCGTTTGCGCCCACTCGGTCTCCCCATTGATCCTTGTCTCTTGGATTCGTGTTGGCTGCTGTCGCTCTTTGGGTCCTCCTGATTTGTCCTAAGCCCTGTTCGGTTCTTGAGATGCACCTGTGCTACAAATGGAACATTCAATTGAAATGCTTTGTTCATTTTCATGGGAGCTGTGGAGTTTACCGATATATGTGTTACTCACCGTTGGCTGACAGGCAAAGAACATAAGTGCTCAGTTCTTCGTCGACGTAATGGGGGCAATGGAAGTAATAATAATACTGTATATTTCTCGATTTCCGAGAGGCATGCACACGGCAAGATCAAATTTTTACAAATATGATGCACATGAAATTTAGATGACTGAAGTCGAATGCGATAAGGGGTGGGAGAAATATTGCGTTATTGCAGAAGCTCACTGGAAGGTGAAATGAGGTGCTGCAAAGTAATGGGGAGAGCACATGTTTGCCAGTGAAAAGCAAAAAATAGAAAACTTGGTTCTCAAGGCTAAAAAGGAGTTTCCTGCGACTGTTTGCAAGCAGCGGACTACGTGTGTAAGTGCGCCAAATGTGCGTATTGCTGGCGCACGACATGGGCGGAGCCCAACGGTGGATATCGATATAGGGCTAGAGACACCAAACGTCGGAAGCATTACGTAACGGACGGAAAAGTTAAGCTGATGAGACGCCAAGCAGTGGCAACGCGGTAATAAGATGGAAGTGGTGAAAACCAGGCGGAACGTCAGGCAACTTGGATGAGACACGTAGCTGACAACAAATGGCCAAAAAATACTGAGAGCTCAGGATGATTGTCCAAAACTATCTGGAGGAAATTTGTGAAGCTTCAGATATGGAACTCCAGGGATAGTGATTATACTTACATAAGAATGGCGGTAAGCTGTACCGGGAGGCGCGTAAGATAAGAGAAATTGTGTGAACACTCCTTAAATACACTAGCCAAGGATGCCCTCCATGCTGTCATTTACGTTGTCGCATCTTTTGATCTT
>LUCM01008606.1:0-32855 GCA_008360955.1 Fasciolopsis buskii
GCTCGGCCAATGATGATACGAATTAGCCCTTCAGAAATCCAGAGAATGAAAAAACCCAAGCAGAGAAGGGTCTCCGAAATGGGATATAATTTTATCCATTTAGTGTGAGGTAATCCATCTTGCACTTTGTTCATTTTGACAGCGGCGCTGTGATAGAGTCCCAAAAAGCAGATCCCCATAAACAAACCAATGGAGAAGCAACTGGCTGCAGACAGTGTCGCTTTTAGTCTCTTAGGTAGAGTACGCAATTGACATTTGGAATGAAAATATCCATAAGTGAAAAACGATGCAGTCGCGTTGCAGAAAAACACAATCAGGGCTCCAACACCCTTAGCAACCAACAAACTCATTGTACGATCTGTTCCAAACGGTTCTGCGGATCCGTCTGAAGTAAATTAACCGGAACAATTATCGATGTGCTGCTACATAGATAACTTCAACCAAGGCTGAAAAGCAAAAGAGAGATGAACTCGTTGATGGTTACAAATGAAGAGCCATGAATTCATCAATCAGGTCGAATTAGATTGTTCTACTGGAGGGGCTTTCGGTTTACTTTGAAGAAGCGTCAGTTGGAATGAACACACGGGGAGACGATACAGTAAAGTTCAGTGACTGAAACCTTGAAAGAAGAACTGTCCTGTTTAGGTTTTGTTTGCGCCTGTGGATCTTGCCTTTAAATGCCTCACCGTAGTCGGGGAATGGTGTACCAAGCTCCAAGCCGATTACTTGCTTTAAACGCCTCTTCAAATTCTCCCAAAAAACTAGCGTCTTACACAGCCTCTGCTGAGGAAGTCCTACACATTTCCTTCCCGTGGCGGTATTCTCACAAAGGTGCAAAGACAAAACGGAATGCACAGTGCTCTCTACCGAGTTGACTGATATTTGGTAACCAATTTGGGAGAGCCGACTAAACTCTGGTTTCAAACAAGATACGGACGGTAGCAGACATATGTGGAAGCAAGATGCATTGGTCACGCAAAATGTCCAGCCCCATCCGAAGGGCGTATGAACTGAACAACCAGTCACCGTCTCCAGTGGGTTACGTGATTATCAGATCGTCCTCCTGAACCGTAGGTTAGATCACTTGGTCAAAGTCTGGGGTAAGGTCCCCTAAGTTAACCGTCTACTTCGGTTTGGGTAACCGGGCGGTAGCAAGCTCACTGAGGGCATAAGGATCCCGATGGATGATCGATGACGTTGAGAGGCTGAATGGAAGGACTAGCAAGTGTGGTACACTTTGTACACCGTCTCCTTTTCTTTCCTTTCTTCGCCCATCATTTTCGTCGTTCGCCATGATACTTGTCGTGTCAGTCGACTCTAACTTCCGTTTATTCTTCGCCGTATATCTACCATACGTCTACCTTTTTTATTTTAGCCCCGATTTGATTCTACCAGTTGAGTAAAGCGTTCTAATCTGAACCGATTTCCCAATTCATTGACATGCTTTCCGCTTTCCCAACCTTTACGTAACAATTTACTCGACTAGTAAAAGGAAAACATGGATCGCCAACCACACCCGGGAAAATTTGATAGCGACACCAATGCCCCTGATGCGCCAAGACGGTGGACTTGCTGGTTCCGAACCTTAAACACTTTTCTGAAACGGAAAGAAATCGATGAGGCTGACAAATTGGGCATGCTCAATAATTTCTGAATGCCAGATCTTCGACAACGCTATTGAGGTGCTACAGTCCTTATAAGTTCGTCCCACGAAAGTTTTATTCAATCGTTACCTTCTTGCCACTCTGGAACAAGAAATTGGGGAGAATGTCGACAAAATCCCACAAAAATCAAACCATACATAAAGAATTGTGGCTTTCGACCAATCTCCATCGATGAATACGGCCACGATACGATGCGTGACGTACTCATTACCCGGATGCAGCCGAACCGTATTCAAGCAAGATTCCTGGAGAAGACCAAATTGGCCTACAATGTGGTCAGCTCATTGCAAGTAGCACAAAAACAATCACAGTCGTACACCACCGAGAATGTTTCGTGATCTGCTACTCCAATTGACTGCGTCGCTGCGCTGCGGTCCGCAACTCCGTCGAGTGAAACGAACCCATCCTTGGCTGCTGTAAACAAAGAAAAGTGTTATTTCTGCGGCTACTCCAAACATCCTCGTTCTAAGTGCCCTGCTAAAAATGCTGTTTGAAGGGCTTATGGGAAAACGGGTCATTTCAAGCGTGTATGCAAGTCGAAACAAACACTTTTGACCATTACATCTTTCGCTCACTCGCCACTATCCTGTCTTGACAGCTGCGACTCCTTGTTTGTTTCGGGCTGCTACTCGCCTCTACATAAACGATGTCGAACTGCAAGCACTTAGTGACGCTGGAAGTTCTGACAGTCACGTCTCACAATCGGTCGTAGGCTCCCATCATCGGGAGGTTCTGCGTGTCATTCGCAAATAACTATGTCATCCACCACTCTGTCCTGTGCTATCACCGGGCATTGCATGACAACCATTAGCTACCAAAACGTGTCTCGTGAAAACGCAAAACATTCAGTTATGAACAACTTTCGTACTAATATCTTGCTTCGCCAAAAATTTCTCGGACTACATGAAAAAGGAACGCGGTATGCTTCTACTGTGCCATCTGGATGCTGTCAAAGTGCAATCCTCTCAGTTGTTTGCCCACCTGTCACCTGACTCCAATCTCATTGTCGCTAAGTCTTATAAACATTTTGACGAGGATGAAGAATCCATCCATTTTGAAATCCAGCATCTTTTGAGAGGCGGTGTCGTCGAACCGTCTAAATCGCCTTCCTCTTTCACAACGGGAGGCAGCTCTCCCTGACGCTCTGAAGTACATCTGATCTTTGCTGCGCACAGATACGAACTGTACGCCTCATAAGAGACCCTTCAACTTTCCTCGAAGATCAACCCCTGGAACTTCTGTACCAACCGGGATAATGGTTCCGGGTCTTGTGCTAGGTAAACGAATGGACTGATCCTCTAAATCTGACCTGTTGGTCGAACAAGATGAACCCATCGACTGTAACCTAGAATACACTTTTGTCAAGCTGCCCAAGTGAAAGGAAGAAAATGTCTCCCTACGAAGAATGGCTCCGGCGAGCGGTGTTCTAATAACAGAATCAGGATTTGCTGAACCAGAAATTCTCTCAACCACACGCCAAAAAATCCCCACCCCGTTGACGGTTTGACATAACGTGACAGAAACGAGCCATGGACACTGACGCCCTCCAACACGACATCCAGCACAATCTCCGGCAAACTCCCGCGACAACAAAGAACCGGTGCATGTTGTTTGAGGAACAGAGACCTAAATAAATTGCGATTACATATTACACATATACGCGCATACTTAAAATGACACCGAAAATTTTACCCAGTGGGGAAAATGGCGTGTTAAGCGATACTAACTTTCGTTTATTCCTCGTTATACATGTTTTTTCGGGTTTGGTTGATCTGACGACATACTGAAGCACAGGACGTAAGCACTAGCACCGCACGGCAGCATAGGGGCACGCAGCCTGTGGTCTAGCAGGACTCAAAAACACTAAGGTTGGAGACAACAGTCCGGGCTCACGTCTCCAAACTCCGTAGTTGCACAACGAACGGAATACAGCCGGTGCTCCGTTGAATGAGCAGCCACACAGAACAGGTAAAGACGCAGAATACGAACAACTAGCCCAATCCGCTAGCGGAAGAGAGAAGACGAACACAGGACACTGCCGCGCGTTTGTGTGACCCAACGCAAGTCAGAGTTCATGTTAACTCCACCGTAAATATAGTTGTGTTGGGTGGCCTTGATCGTTATGTGAAACAGCTGAACACAGAATGAGCTTTGGCAATTCTTTTCGCGGAAATAGAAAAATTTTCCCCCGCACAATATTTAAAATAACACCAATTTCAAATTACTGGGAAAATGTTCGGTTCTTTTGGAAAATCAACAACCAGTATAAAATGTGCGACATCACAACCCTAGAGTTGTCACCAACCCTGACCAAACATCATGCGGTTTTCCATTTTATTTCAGTCCCTCTACTAGTTTATTAGTTGAGTAAATCGGTCCATTCTGAATCGATTTCCCAATACGCTGCCGTGTTTTTTGTCCGAGCGTTTACCCATCGATTCTAATGGCACGCTTCGATTTGCCTGATGTAAATAAATAATAAACTACCTTTTTGTCGTTTTCCAGTTCTTGTTACTGAAATACTATTGGATTAATTTTTAATCTGTGAGCATCCTTCTGCTGATTGCAAACCTGGGTTCTCTAATCAATTACAGCATGAGCATCCATTACGAGCTGCATAACTATGTCATGACACTGAACTCATTTGGGCCTGCGAAGGGGCTTGCGTGACTCTGTGTGTACTCTATTCCCCTACACCAGAATGGTCCTCTGGTTACTCCAGAGTGGGTTCTTTTGTAACAAGGAGCGGTTATTGTTGGGGATATATATTCAACAACTGCTCACCCTTTGTTTTCGACTAATTGAAGGCGAAACTACGCTCGATGTTCCCTTTGCAAACTACTGTATTATCATGGGTAACGTGGAAAGTACTAATCTAAGCATATTGAAAAGTAGGTTCGAAATGGACATCGTGTACTTAAGGAAACCTCGAAAACTGCGACGCAATAATCGCTTCTGTATATATGGACTTGGTTAATGCGCCTTAACCGGGAGGCTGAAACTACTTCAACAGCAAATAAAATAAAGGATCACAGAACCAGATAATAATGAGAAACCAAAACGTGAAGAATGCCCTACTTTACAGTTGATACCTTGGCGTCATAGGAAGCTACAGAAGCACCCCCTGGGCAGCTCGGTGGTCCGGTGCTACTTGTAAAACTTGCTAGAGAGCAAGCATCCTGCTCCTTGAGATTGACTGAAATGGTTAACCAAAGGTATCCGGGGCATGATGTTGGATGTTTCATATGCATCAGAAAGTAACGAAGACAAAGAAGGCCATGAGGTAGCCCCGCCGGCAAACTGGCCTGAACCTATTGCACTGGCCGCACGTGTTAGTCTGTAATGCAATTTACTGCTCCTCTGTGCTTTGGTCAATGGATCTGAATTTCTTGCTCACCGTTGCAACTGAGTCCAACTCCGCACCAAAAACACTCGTGGATGAGGTCCAGGTACTGGCGTTTGGAAGTAAGAGGCGTTCTTAAATTTATCCAACTTCCAGTAACCAGGCGACGCCAAGGCATATTCTTGCACCATAAAGTCCTCTTCTGCATAAACATTTCAAGGAAAATATTGTATACCAATAAAAAGGTTCCATGGCAATGAGTTTTCGATAGCGCAAATTCAAGTTCCAGTGTTTGTGCTGTGCAGTGCGGGCGATTCATAGCAAGGATGAAACAGTTGCAAATAGGCTCCATGTTTTCTCAATAGTGGGTTGACCGATATCACATAGCTAATTGTTCCATGAAAACTTTCAGCCTCCTACTACTAGAACAATATTCATGTTTTCGGTGTCCGTGTTACTAGAAAATCCTTCTGCCATTCTTCAAATGTTTGTCCTTTCACATTGATTTCCGGCTGCATTTTTATGCATTCTGTGACCATGGATTCAAGCAGCGGTGGGAAATGTTTGCTGAAAAGTCACCATATGTAGAGGAAAATTAGTGGCTCGTATCAATCATGGGGATTAGACTTGGGTTCAAATTATTTGACGCTTCTACGTTGCGGCAGAAAAACCGCATTGTTCAAATTTTTGGTTGAGCCACATATATTTTGCATTCTACGACTTCGCATAATGCAAGATAAAGTAAATATGAACCATGTTGAAAGTAAATGGATGAATGCAGTTTCTTCGGCATTTCAAGAACCATACTGTTTATGAGTTTTATAGCGCTTAGAACCATGGTTCCGGAGAAATCCGTTTGAGCTCTTGGCAGCATACTGAGGACATCTTTAGCTAGTGAATTTAACTGTTTAGCATTTCTTCCATTGTGGTATGAGTATTATTAGCTCTTTCAAAAGACTGGCTCCCTTTTAGGCACTTCCAAATGTCCCGAATGCCGTCTTACCCTGGCTGAGAATGGCTTTTCTGGATGACATCTGGCTGCCACAGATGGTACAAACACTGTTGTTTTATTCCACTATAGCAGTTCTAAAGCAAACTGTGCCTCTATTTGGTGCGCGTTGCATTACCGCCTTCGGGGACATTGTTCTCGATAAAATTTTAATGATTTTGACACTCAATTGCACGACTTTACACAACTTACGTATGAGAAATTCAACTATTTATTTATTCCCTTTTATGCTGTCTTCGGTGTCGTCACCGGATTTGATACTGCTTTTTTGTCTTTGCTTGGTTTTCCCTTTCATTAAAGTTTTCTAAACGCAACGAAGTTTTAATAGCCCGGCTTTATTTAACTTTCCTAACACGCCTTCTCATCTTTAAGCATGCTCTCTCAAAATGTTTGACCATTGTGCTTCACTAGCTTATTCTGTAGTCTATCGCATACGTAGTTCCCTAGCCTCATCAACACTCTGCAACCGCACTGGAGCTAGGGCTGTTAGCTGTCAAGCAAACACGAATGTGCCGCATGACTTGGTAGGTTCCACTTACCCCTCAGTCTTTCGCCTTCATGATGGATTACAATATTACCAGCAGCTAACTCATTCCCATAACTTCTGGTATGATATCTGCTGCCCTACTGAAATATATTGTTCAAAATTAGACCACACTGAGATTGGTTCAACAAACGATCGCCTTTGCCGACGGTACCGAGAATACACTCACTACAAGAACTAGAGAATGTCAAAAAATCTGAGGCGACAGAAGTTAAAGCTAAATACCAATAATCCCTGGTGGTTTCAGACAAGGTAATTACCAACGGGTTAGGCGCAGTTGAGGACCGACGCGGATAAATGGCAAGAGTAAGATTCAGTAGGTCATGAAATGGCTTATTTTAACATCGAAACTTCTACCAATCCATGGTTCAATTAGTGTTTTAAAAGCGTGCAGATATATCTGTGCTCTGTATGCAGTTGCCCCATGAGCAATGCTTAAGTAATATACAGGGAGCGGTACAAGGAGTTTTATCTTAAGGCAGGTGAAAGTGGAGTTCATGAAGAGGAAGATAGCGAATGTAAAACTAAGTGCTCAGGATCCCTGGTCTCGAGCCCTCCTGCGGCTCGGCCGTAAAATAGAATTCCAACCCATGTTTATAGGCTTCAGACAGTTCAATGCCAGTTTGTGCCAAGCTAATTAAGATCTAAACCATTAGTAGCTTTTCCACCTGGGCTTTAAACTAGGCTAAATTAGGGAATAAAAACAGCATATTACGAAGATTGTTCCATAGTTCAGGGTAAGCAACCGTGAAGAATTTTGCCCTGATCGATGGCCGAGACGGAGTAGCTTGGCGAGCAATGTCCACTACGAAGTGGATACGGGAGACTAAGGGCATTCCGTGTGGCGTTTGTTGCAGGGTTACTACTATAATGGAAATGAATAAAAAGGAAGAAAAGGTGTTACTTGATGCAATGGAGCCACATTGGTTACGGACAAAGGAGGTCCCGTCCGGTCGTGTGGCTTGGGTTACAGGAGGAAACGATGAGCTTTCTGGTAAGCGCCAGCCGCACATTACCCATTGTAATTTGACCACATTTACGCATATGCGCGGAGATAATTGGACGAAATTGGAGATGGGGCATAGAGTGTGATTAGGGGGCAATTGATCTGCAGTCTACATATATTTCCATCAACATGCTCCAAAATTCTTGGCACCATCCTGCTCTCAGTTTGAAAGCTACCAAACTTTAACGGTACCTTCTAGCACTTCCAGACTTTCCTGATCTACGACAAACGCCACTTGCTTCTCCAGCGGGACCAAAGCCACGTAAGCCTCGTACCGCCTTAATCAGAAACCCTCAAAATCTCGGATACCACCAACTCATGTTCTGTCCTGCTTATCGATGTATCTGGAAAATCTGGTGCCAAAGCTCTAGAAGTTCCAAAGAAACTAGAGTACTTAGAAAATAAAATGAAATGCTTTGAATATTTGCCATTGAAACTGTCGGTATTGGCCGGCCTCATTGACCCATTCAGTGACAAGACTGCCAGCAATCGCAATGCATCGGAGAAATCCTTTGACTCCGCAGCCCAAGAAATCCCAAAACGCATTGCGAAAGATTGCTACTGCCATCGGCCCAAGTTACCATAGCCAGTGGTTGTGGTATGAAGTACCACCCACACATTTGCTCTAGGCTTCGGAAAATTCCCCGAAAGGACCTCCTAGCCTTATTCCAGTTTAGTGATAAACTATCGGCTAAGGAGATAACGAGCGGTACGACGATCGGTACTGACTACATGCCCTAAAAACATCAACATCTTCAGTGATAAATCTCCGAGCAGCACATACTGAGGTCACAGAAGTCAACCACAGCTCCTCAAGTCGGCAAGGTTTCCGTTGCCTCAAACGCTCCTTCTCAGAACACTAGGCTGTCATTACAGGGTCTTCTCGACGGGCTAAACCGAGAGCCTACTGTTTTAGCATCAAATAATCCGTATTCTCTTTGCAACTTACTCCACCGCTTCACGTCTTCCACTACCTTGTACCAATTAAGCACTACCGAGACCCGTTTGCAGACGGTGGTTGGTCAACGGACCTACATCTTTAAACAGCCCGCACAACCAACCCCTCCCGTGGTTTCGTCGCTCAACTTCCCGTCCAAACACTTCACTTTCCAAAATTGTTTAGTGCATTGGAAAATAAACTCACTGATGGCAGTGCTACTCCGCCCCCACTCATAATTACTGCAAAATCAGTAAATCCAAGGCATCACCTCTTTTTGTTGCAGTTAATAGAGGCAAACTTGAATGGGGTTCACTCCGCCTTACCCGTCTAACCGCCCATTAAACGTGCTCCTCTAAAGTTGCCAACTATAGGATCTAAAGTCAGCAATACAGGGGTGCAATCGCGCAGATAATGGTCGTCTCATCGATGCCTGGACGTGCTAATGACTTCAGCCGCCTGGTACATATCCTATCTCAGAAGCGTCTCAAAGCATTTCCTCGTCCTCTTCTTAGGCATTGGAGCGACACTCGGCCGAAATCAGTCGACTCCCGTAGGAAGTGCATTCTAGTCGCCGATTCAATTAGCCACGCAACCCCAAGCACCTGCAGCCATCCTGCTAATCCAGCAAACCCATACTTCAGACTGTTTAGCGCTCTCGGTGCATTGAATTCAAGTAGGCCATCTTAAATAAGCTTTGCCGAGTCGTAAGACCCTCAGACGCACGGCTGCCAACCGACCGTTACTTACGGTCCCTTCCAAGTGACTGGCTTGCTGAACGAAGGTCTCCGTCCTGCTTCGGGATCCCAGTTGCCGATCACCAATATGTTACCGGCGCCCCTCCATATTTAGAGCCTGCTACATACCCTTTCTTCGACCCACTTTGTATGCCTCGTTATTTAGATCCATTGTCATATATCTTCAGGGAAAATTGTTACTTCTCCTCTCCCAAGCCTTTGCTCTAAATTACTTTATTCTTATAACCCCGCATTATTTATCTATGTCCCTCAAAGCTATTTATCACAGTCCATTTACCGGCACTTCATCGTCTATTTAATAACCTATCGTGACCTTTTCTGAGCCTTCTATTTTCTAACACCCTCTCTAAATCTTCCACCTAAAAAGCACTGTTCCCCCAGTGCTTGCCATTTTCAAAAAGCTCAATGCTTGAAGACGCGCAAAAGTACTTCATAACCGACATTATCAAAAGCATTCATTCCATTTTTTTGGAATGCCGGTCTTGCATCGAAATCGCCGCCAACGGTCCGTCCAACACAACCGGACTATCACTGACATCTTATCGCCAATACCGGAATGGTTTGTAATCCTGTCACAAACTCGCAAGCTTATATTATGACCTAGCCTTTCCGTCTAAAATTTACCCAACTTAGATTTAGTTGAGCTAATTATACCGGCTAGCGGGGACTGTCTCTCTTTCTTCGCACCCTTCAAAACCTTGATGTACCCGTTGTGTTAAATTTTCTCCACTCCTCATAAGCTCCCGTTCTCCAACTCATAAAATACTGCAGCTAAAACCTCAGGCAGCTAAAATTCTTACGAAGTTATCTTGAAAATAGAAACATGGTTAACTGGCCGCAGCTCAACTTTTGCTTTATTTTGTTGGGCTACATTTCCAAGCATATGTGGGACAAGATACATCAAAACTATTCGAGTACGAGAATCGGTATATTCATCCTACATGGATTTAGGGCTCGGTATTTGAATATGAAGCAAAAAGTTTCGGAGGTGGGAGCAAGCGGTGGGTGCTGGAGCATGAAAGCTGTGTGGGATTGTTTTCCGTAATCAACATTACTATTCGATCTACCAGTTTGGAAGGAAACGTAACTCCCCAAAGGACAGGTACAAAAAAGAGAGATTTAGAAGCCAAGATGAAGTTGGATTACCCGTGATGTTGCCAGTTTCATGCGTTGAAAAATCGGGATCAGTCCTCAACCCAAATGGTTAGTTTCATGGTTTCCAGTAGACCAGAACCCACCATCTAGCAACATGTGCACACGTAAATTCTGGCGCAACCTCATTGTTGGATGAGTATTTTCAAGATTCAGAATGAGTAATACGGGTGAAAGTTAGTGGCGCGAGGGTTCGCAATTGTACACTGTACCTCGTTGTGATGTACGTGATCTGGTTTTGCTGATGCTGTCCTGGTGGGCACTGCCCGAAGTAGTCAAAATAGTTGGCTGCTGACCGAGCGAAAACGGCTGCTTAGCTCTACGTGCCACGTCATTCTTCATGTTCAGTGCCAGGCTTAATGGTATGCACCATACAGGGCAATCATTGCGTTAGGCGAGGCGTCGTTTATTTCCCCGAATACCTTGATTGACATTCGACGGTAGGTAGCAATTAAAAAAGTTATGCAAATATGGTTCACTGCCGCTTGACGATATTTTCGACGAAAGATAATCCCAGCCAGCCGTTTCGTTACTTGGGCTTACTTTTCTTTTTCAGTTCATTCATGAGGTAGGAAAATGTAGGCGTTGCTGTTAGGTAGGCAACCGTCCCAAGGCACAACATGCCATGACGTCATATGAGGCCGCACTAGGCCCGTTAACATTACTGGCCAAAAATATCACCACAATCTCACCAAGGCACGGGTCACATTACGGATCGGGTCTACCTTGAGTCGACAGCTGTGTATTTCTTATTTATATGCCGTTCCACAGCCGCAAAGAAAGTTTCCGGAACAAAATATAACATTCACGTGGGTGTGAAAACAAATACGTGCACTTTTCCGGTCAAGCGGAATTTGGTTAAGATGGTGAACATGAAAATGGCTAGGGGAAGCGGGACATCGTCAGCAGTTTTCGAACAAAATTTCCAAATCAAGCCTGTTTGCGATAGATTAATTGCAGCCTTTAGTTGGAGAGTTTCTACTCCGTTGATTGAGAGCCAAGACCGTTGGGGTGTTACCTACGGCACACCGGGATGCTACGAGCAAAATATGCAATTATGTATACATGAATACATAGATAACCACAACCAAGAATCTGGGTCGGAGCTCATGCAGAGCCAAGTTAAAATAACATGCACAGAAGCAAAAAAGGCACGATTTACATTGAAAGGCTAAACTTTTATGCGCTCTATTTGCTTGTAATTCTAGCTGTCAACGTGAAACAGAGACGAGCGGGCTGAAAAGCTCAAGATTATTTGGTGTGTCGCATGCGAGATTTGTGGAGTTCGAAAGTGGCTCAGGTTAGAAGAGATGGGCATGGATTACGAGCGTTGGCCCAAAAAATAAACACTGAGTGAAATTAAACCACCATAGGGAGAAGAAGATGCCAATTACAAATAGGAACGTAGCTAAAAGAAAAGGAAAAACATAAAATTTTACGGCGAAAGGTAAGTTTCACAATGTTGGAAAATGCTAGAAGCATGGTATGGAGGAATTTCATGAAAAAATTCAAAGAATGATAACGTAGGGCAACTGACCATAAAGAAACCCTGGAAGCACCGTACAGCTGTTTCGTCCTTGTTAGGAATCGTCAGCGGTGCATATCCACCACGGCCGAACTGGGACGCGAACCCGAGCTGAAAGATTCTCAGTCGAATGCCATAGCCATTACACTGCCGGGCAGGCTCTGAACGGTTTGTTCAAATTCACCACATGATGTTGCACCTATCCGTGACTGATTTGCACCGTTACTGTTCGCTAGCACACAGCGAACGCCGTCCATTTTGCGATGAATTATCTTCAGGCGGACTGTGTTGCCCAATTATTTTGGTACAATGCGGATTTCCTGAACATTTCCCTGTAAATGTTCGTAACGCTCGCTTTCACGCATAGGCATGTACACGTGCTTCTCAAAGACGGATACGTGCAACATCAAGTGGTGTGTTTGAACAAACCATTCAGAGCCTGCTCGGTAGCGTAATGGCTAAGGCGTTCGACTGAGAATCTTTCAGCTCGGGTTCGCGTCCCAGTTCGGCCGTGGTGGATATGCACTGCTGACGATTCCTAACAAGGACGAAACAGCTGTACAGTGCTTCCATTATTTCTTGATTATCAACTCAAGAATGGCATAACAAGCATATTATTTCTTTTACTCTTGATATATTTCTAAATTTACATGTTTTAATTAATTTTTTTCTCATTCTGGTTATTTAGATAATTTGAACCGCACATCTCTCGCATTTCTGCTATTTCAACTTACATCGCCTGTTTTCTTAATTCCTAAAAATTTGATAATTATTGGTAGCTGCTCTTCACTAAAGAAACTTGTGACTGTCGTATCATCGTCCTGAACAAATATGACCAGGGTATAAGTGGGAGGATGGATGAAAGCACGATTGATAGTGTCGACATCCGCATGAGTTTTCGTATGCTTATTCTTCTTCCCACACAACAGTCGAATGCCTTGCCATAGGAGTCGATTGTTGTTACCACTCAACAGTTGGCTGGCGGATGTCATGTCGATGCGTTGGACTTCCGCTTTTATTAGCTTGGAAATATACCGCACGCTTGAGTTATTACGAGCTTTGTAAAAGGGCTCCTTGCGTCTTCTTAGAGATTTCAGTTTTGAGTAGAGATACGGCCATTTGAGACGAATAATGTTTCTATGGGGCAGCAAATATCAAAGATTGCGTTGGCCGTCTCTGTAAAAGTTTGACAGTCACTGAGCAGCGGTTCAAAAGAGCGATATACTTTTGTACGTGAAGGGGACTGCTAAAGAAGAGTAAGATTATTGTGCAAAATGTTGCGAAGGCGAACTCAGATTTGATTTGTACGTATGAAAGGAAGAATCATTAACGTCAGATTGTCCACACACAAATCTTAGACATCACCATGTTATTAAGGATAAATCGACTTCAAAATGACATGCTTGGGGTATCCGAGGGCCAACTTTGTAAGCAGGAGTAGTTTACTCCTTTATAGATCATGCCTCTTCACAAAGGTCAGGGTTGAGCGCAGTCAGGGGTAAAGCTGTTAGTAATCAATTGCAAGTTTGCGTATAAAATGTCGGCAGCCTCTTGTGAACCAAAAGAGGAGAGAAATCAGACCAGTGATGGCTGTGGAGAACGGCGGTCAGACCGTTCTATTCTGCTAATTTGCAAGAGACGCACACAGACCAGGTGGTGGTTGTGGATGTTGGGGTATGGTACCAATATGAAGGCCGGGGACCATCTTGTGGTCACTACCCGGAAAGTCATCCAACATGAGGGTGTCAACAATAGGGTGACCGTTGGGGAACAGGGGATCGAGTTTACTGTTTCCTCTAGTAAGGCCAACGACACCCTTCCACCATCCCACGTGTTTCGCGAAGACGTTCAATAACTGCGAGGGGGCAGTGGTGGTGAACCAGTATATAGTAATAACATTGAAGCCTCCTGCTCTGGGTTTCGCTTCTCTATTAATGGACGCAATGTACTCAAATGCCCCTATGATTTGGGGGAGTTTATATATTTGATGGTGAAATTCGGTAAGCGCATCGATGGTGCACTAGAAGGTTATGCATAGGCATACGGAGTCACAAAGTTAGGGGAAATGTATAGCACTGGATGACCGATTGGGAAGGGATAAATGAAGCTTAACATAAGCTGGGCAACTTCCCTTATGCCGGTTATTTGGATGCATTATATGGGAGTTGCAAACACTCAGAAATATTTGGTTTACGGACATATCACGCCAACCACGGTCCAGAGACCACAATTGTTATAGGAGTGTTGTTGCACAAATTGTCTCAGGATAGCGGTTTTATTTAGAAGGGATTGCACGTTAAGCATAATCAAAGGCATTTCGGACGTGCGATCAAGGCTGAATAATTTAGTGGGTAGGCAGCACTCGGGAGTAGGGCCTGATGAGACAACGTGCAGCGAGGAGAGGGCGATGGATTTAAAGATGACGCACTGGGCTTGGAAGGAGCGTCATAAAGAAGACCTGGATTTGTTGTAAGTTGGACATCGTGTAGAAGTATGGTAATTGGCTGGAAGCTATTTTAAAATGATTGTGTGGCGATACGATGCAGAATTCGGAGGGGGCATGGGTAACACTGTTAACAAATAGGGTGGGACCTGAGGCAATGCATCTCAAGGCCCTTGAGTTTCCAGTGAGAGAGAAAATGCATTGCAAATAAGGTAAGTTACTAATAGATGGGCTAGCGCTAACCTGTAGCAGCCTTAAGGGTAATGGACTATAAATACCATAGATTGATGGATTAGCGTTACAGCCAATTTTGGGGCTACGGACAGAGTGAAAACGAGTGGACTTTGGGGATTAGTGGGTGGCAGGGCCGAAGGTTACCGATAGATCATTGCGATATAGCTGACGGCGTTTGCATAGGTTTCCCGTAATGGGTGCCCCGGAGATGACTGGCCATGTCGTGATTAAGAAATACCTGGTCCCAGGGAGGTAGATACTCGTATTATTGTCGCCATGTCGACGCAACCGCAACGGCGGATGGCAGTACAACTCTTGAGAGGACCGGGCCGATGAGGGATATTTCGCGGGAAAACGTGGGTTACTGGACGCTGTGGGTGATGGAGTATCGGGGAGGGGAATGGCAAGGTGTGCGAATGTGCGTTATTTCACTGGCCTTTGAGCAAAATTTTGTGCATAAGATGGATTATAGGCGGCTTAAAATAACTTGGACGGTTGATGATCCTTGATAGGCGACGAGTTTGCGGTCTTTTAATTTGAGAGGGTGCTACAAACAATAGGAAGAGGGTGCACTTTTCCAGCTTGGGTCTGGTGGTTAACGTATGGAGAGTACGGGTTATGGCTGACAGTGAACTGCATAGGGGATAAAAGATAGATACGGCGTTAGAAAGCGAGTTGGGTTGTATGTATTGGGCTGACTAGGGTTAGTAGTTGGTCGCTCATTTGGGACTGGTCAGACGGGAAATGTGACAATGATTTTATTCGATATTGTGGCGGTCGATTTGTCGATCGGGCTATTTTTGAGTAGACAGTGGAGCTATTTACAGAAGTGGAGGCTAGCCGGGGTGTATTAATTTCCCTAATGGAACAAACTTGGGTGGTTTTCAAAAGTCGTTGGTTATTTGTCAGCATCGACCTTTCTTCAAGCAAATGACTTGCAACTACACTTATTGAAACTCGAACAGAGTTATAGAAGCTTCGCTTTAGAAGCAAGATGAACTGCGGCATGTGGGGTTCAGAGGCAGGTCGGCTGCAGCTATGGGCGGTTTAGGATGGGATTCCTGTGGGAAGACATTTTCCATAGGTCGTATATGGATCGCAATTAAGCAGCAAACGGGGGACGAAAGTGGTGGATACAATGGGGGTGGTCAGCATTGGGAGGTCACTGGTGCTGGTTCATGAATTTGACTGGCTGCGCTTCAGTTCTATGTCATGCTATTTCGTTATTTTCTTGTCGGATATTTGGTTTGATATGTTCTCCATTCGACGCTACATTAGATCAAAATTACTTTCGTTCAAAAACCGCATTGTTCCTAAGCATGGACCACGATCAAGCATTGTTGCACCTCAACGATCTTCTCATCGGTCTAAAAGAGGCACCCGTACTGGCTGGCAGTTAGCTCTTAAATGCACCCTTCCAGCCAAGGTGCCTATTCCGGCATTGTTGAGTATCAACATCCGCTGTCTGCTTACGAAAACGTCGGATCTGTCCCTCACACCTCAATCACCGATCCATGTTCACACGTGTGTTATCTGCATACAAATATCACGGCTGAACACGGATATCGCTGGTTCACTCATGTCGATAGACAGCTTCAGACTCCATCGGCAGAACAGATTTTCGAACAGGAAGAAGACTGGAGACGGTGTGGCAACATAGATAAACTCCTTCTGGTCTGGCAAGTCCGAAGTTGCTTATACGTACTCGCTAAATGGAATTGAATGTCTCGTGACAGTGCCATCCTAGGTTTTCTCGCCATACCAGTACAATCATAACAAGCCTATATATTGCCCCTTCAGCTTGCATCTTTCTTCGATTCTTTTCTGGTATTTATTGTTCCTTTTCTTGAGGATAATCTGTATATCACTGTAGGTGATTTTAATGATGTATCTACCTTACCACTGGTTGTGTTCGATTTGACTAACCTCTGCCATTCCCCTACTGGAGGCAACTCCGTTTTAGATAGAGTGGTTGCCAACCACCCCGATTTATTTTCCCTGAAACTACGTGCTCCAATTTCAAGTAACGATCATTGTTCCTGTTAAGGCCCAAGATATACTCTAGGTCAGCTTTCTATTCTTTTAGACAAACCAATCCAATCCGAGTTCGCCTCCGTAACCCTTCACACAACAACCTTATTCTTAGTCAGAAATCCCTTTCGCTCGCATCTATCTGTTTCTGTTTTGAACCGCTGCCCAATGACTGTCAAACTTTTACAGAGACGGCCAACGCAATCTTTGATATTTGCTGCCCCATAGAAACATTATTCGTCTCAAATGGCCGTATCTCTACTCAAAACTGAAATCTCTAAGAAGACGCAAGGAGCCCTTTTACAAAGCTCGTAATAACTCAAGCGTGCGGTATATTTCCAAGCTAATAAAAGCGGAAGTCCAACGCATCGACATGACATCCGCCAGCCAACTGTTGAGTGGTAACAACAATCGACTCCTATGGCAAGGCATTCGACTGTTGTGTGGGAAGAAGAATAAGCATACGAAAACTCATGCGGATGTCGACACTATCAATCGTGCTTTCATCCATCCTCCCACTTATACCCTGGTCATATTTGTTCAGGACGATGATACGACAGTCACAAGTTTTCACGAGAAGAGGAGCTCGACCTTCTTGGCACCACTGAAATTATCATGGGTTGTTCTTGACGGTCTGTCTTCAGCCCTTCTAATGCCTGGTGCCCTGGCCCTGACCGGTGCATTTACCTCTCTAATTAACTCATCATAAATTTTATCTTCTATCCCTGACTGTTGGAGATTCGTCACTATCATTCCCATCCCAAGGTCGAGCAGTTCTACTGCTTTAGCAAAACGTTTTCGCCCCATCGCCTTAACATCTTCCGGTCTTAAACTGACGGAGCGTGCTATACTTGAACGCCTGCGCTCTTCTGTGTTCCCCTGACGACCCTATTCAGTTTGCCTATAAATCTAACAGTTCTACTTTGGACGATGTCGCCTCCCTCATTCACCACATTTGTAAGTCCTTAAATGCATCGATGAAATCCGTCCATTGCGCCTTTCTAGACTATTTGTCGGCACTTGATTCGGTCGCACGGTCTCCTCTATTTCACAAACTGTAAACATTTGGTTGTCCCACTTCTTTATTACCATGGCTGTCTGATTGCTTTACTAACCGAACCCAGTGCACACGAATGGACGGCAAAACTTGAAAACCGTTGATTAACAAATCAGGAGTGCAATAGGGTGCTGTTCTTTCACCGTTACACTTCTCTACGCACATCAGCAACTCATCAACCAGCTCACCGTGACATCTATTTAAGTATGCTGATGACCTTGCCCTCTCTCAAGCCGTTTCGAACAACGATTATTTTCAAAGCTTTCCCATCAACCTATTTTCTGTTTACGATTTGTCTGTCCAAGCTGATTAACGTCTTAACACATCTAAATGTTTCCAATGTCTCTTTTTTCTCAATCCACCTACCCATCCAAAACGTCCATCATCCAACCAAAGATATCCACCAAGGTAGCTTCTGTGAAATGTTTTGGAGTTACTTTTGGCAACTATCTCAGTTGGATTGGTCACATTTCTACCTGTGTAATTCTGTCCGACGTTTGTCGATTCAATTTAGAAAGCTTTGGCAATACAGGTGAAACAAATCGCCACCTCTTGATTTGTATACCAATGTGTTTTGCCAATCCTTCTTCACTGTTTGTTATTTTTCCAGGTTTACTTAAAGAGGACTTTAAAACTGTTCGCCGGGGCCATCAATTATTAGCCGGGTGTCCTTGGTACCATTAGTTGAATTGTCCCTTAATCCATGTGATCAACACTTATCAACATGTGAGAAATTTGCTCACAAAATTCTTTTTGATCACACGCATCCTCTGCACTGCGGTCTTTTGAAGTTTCGCTTTCATATTTCGGCAAGATCCGCTTTTCGTTCAACACCCTCTGGAATCGATATCTACAGGAACTCCACTTTGCATATTTAGCACGAATTTTGACAACCCATAACCAGGTTTCAGCTGAATTCCTGAGCAACGTGTCCTAATCAGTAATGATCATCCCTGGATAAGTTCTTCTATGTTATTTGCGAAGCGATAAGCGTATTTTATTTTATTTATTTATTTTCTGTCTTACCTTCCCAATTTTTACTGAAATGCGACATTATTTCTTCTGCGCAAATGTCCATAAAATATAAATCAACGAAATTTTATTAGGTGGGGCACTGTTTGGGAGTCTTATTCACTGGCCCAGATTGAGCTTGTTGAAGCCATATCGCGCAGGGTGTCTCCATTTTCGTCATTCCTACCCTGCTTTCAGTGGTGCAGGCGGTTTGATGAGACATGAGGTGCAGCTGTGTCGTGGGCAGCTGGGGGTAGGAGAAGGAAGAGCTGGAGGCTATTCTAGTAGGCTGCTGTTTTACATGCTGCTTGAGTGATACCCTCCAGTAAAGGAAACTCATCCGGGGAAATAGGAAGTAGAGGTAAGTACGGTTGTCGTCGATGAAGTTCTGGAGTTTCAATTTGCCTCCCTTTGGAAGGGTGATCTGTCGGCAACGATTTTGACATTATTAAAAGGTGGAACTCGGACAATTATTTGCAATTGTCTAATAGGCCGTTTTTCTGGCGGCGTATCGGAAAATTTAGAGAACGAAGGAGAGCCGTGCCGCCGCAATCTTTTCCGCAGCCTGGAAAAAGGACATCGATACCAAGAAAATTCGCATATGTATCTACTATGCCGATTTTGCCCTTTTTGAGCGCTTCGCACCCCGAAACTTCGAAGACTACAGCACGTTTATCGGTAATGGACCCGTTGCGAAGCTCAGTGACCACATAATCTAAACAGCGGCAAGTTGCCTATTGGTTTAATCATCCAATGCTTCGATAGGCTCTTTTGGTTGCGTGATCAAATGTTGCGTGGGTGTCACCAGTTGCATAGGGGAAGTAAAATCACAGTTGTGGGCAAAATAGGAAGAAATAAAAATTAGTATTCTATGAGAAACAAAGTGTTTATGCGCATCATTGGCTTGAAGCGCGTGCGCAGTGTTCACTTACACGGGGGTGTGGGTGTAAGGGTATTTCCGCAATAGTTGAATTAAACGAGCCAGTATAGGGACAATGAATGAAGCCTTAAAATGCTATGAAAATGGGGTGAAAGACTATCATAGCGGAACAAAACAGCTAAAGAGAAGGGCATGAACCGTGAACCCTGCAACCAAGGAAATAATTAAAAGCTTTTCGAAAATGCCAAGTGACGAGGAAAAATGATGCAGAATCCTGACAAACCATTGTTTGGAGACAAAGAAGGGAAATGTAGTCAGTAGTGAGGAGGAAAATAACGATGAATATGGCATGCGTTGAATCATACAGTTGATGCTGGTGAGCCAGTGTGAAACAAAAACGGGTCTCTGCTCGTTTTTCTTCCGGGGCCCTAGCTGACGGCAGTTACTGGTACATTGATAGCCTTGGTTGTCGAGGGGAATATTAAGGGTGATGCTCGTGGTAGACTACGGTGGTGGCATCTGAAACGGAGATCTATGTGCAGGTGCCTTTGTGGCGGTTGGCTGTCAACGTGGCTGGCATGTTATTAACGGGCGAGCGGCTCCAGCAGTAAAGCCGTTTAATTCTTAGGACTTATCCGTTCACCGGATCGTAAGCGTTGCGGATCAGGTTGGGTGGACTGGATTTCTAGACAGACCGGCAACAGAGTCATCATTTTGCATTGGTGCATCATGCAGATTAACAGCAGTGTCCACTTCATTGCGACCTGCGAAGCAGATCGTATTTGTCCGTCCTGTGGTGGTCCATCTGAGTCCTGAGTCAGTTCGCTCTCACAGTGTGCTAAGACTTGGGCGGATGGGGCTAGAAACTGGATATTGAATCCTTGGCAAGACACAAGTGCAAACGCGGACATCAGGAACAGAAAAGTGCTAAGGATAGCAGTCTCGAGGTATTCCAGCTGAGGATTTTGTTGTGTACAATAGTAAATCCAGACTTCACATAAGTTGTGCAGAATGAGGCAGTGAATAATGCCAAACTTTGCGCTTGGATTGGGTCGATTGTCACATGCATCCAGAAGAAAGGGTTTAGGTTAGAACATCAAACGCTAGTTTGTTAGTGAGAGAGAATACGAGATTAATACTTGTCTATTTACATGTCTTGCTTCATATGTGCTAAACTAGATCCAATGTTAACTGAAGAAATCGCGCCGACAATGTTTCATTGAGGAAGTTTCTCTGTTTGTAACTACAATGATATTTGCTTGTGGAGACTACTGAGAATGAAAATGGTTAGACCGTGTTTATAAGAATTCCAGCTCTATATTCAGTCAATATCCAGTGCCCGAATCATTGGATCTTTCTGTTGGACTCCAAGGGTCATGCAAGTTTGACAAATTTTGCAGTTTTGTTTTGCACCCAATTTTATGTTTGGAGGTGGCGAAGGCAGAAGAAATCACCCCTATATTTTGGGATAGTTTATTCCATAGGGAGGAATATTTGATGACGAAGATTTTCGTAAGTGCTATCCTTGAAATGAGACGTGACACTAAAATTCTAGCTCGTTGCAAGCCATAGAAGAGGTGTCCCTTATTTGGGGCGGGGAGATGCACACATTTGTACCAGTGATTTTATGAAAATACCGAGAGGCCAATTTGAGTTCGATGCACCTGTAAGTGATCAGGGCCTAGTTTTATCAACGTTTCACGTAGTTTGACGATGAAGAATAGCCCGAAAGTCATTTCGTAAACGTTCGTTGAACATACTGAATCTCGAGTGCGTCACTGTGTCGCATGTTAGAACACGCAACGAAAAGGTAGTCGAGGATAGGTCTTACGTGTGCTTTATATATTAACTTCATTCTCAGGGTACTAAAACTTCTGTGCGCCAACCCCATTTGCCTAACATACTCAGGTATGTTTTGAGAAGCTGAACGCCCTTGGAGGATGCAAACCTAGATCTCTGACTGTGAGGGGGAAGGGATGACCTTCCGGTTAGTTTCAAGGATTCCTTAAGGAATGCGGTATTTAGGCGAGGGTATGCTGCGTTTGTGGCCCAGAAATTTCGTTATTCAAGTCGTACACCATAATTCAATCAACGGTAGATCATTTTATACATTATCTGGGATAGTGTTTAGGTCGCCAGGGAAACGTATATGCAGATTTTATACCGTCTGCAAGCAGAAAGGGGATACCTTGTCTAACGATGTGAAAAATGTTGTTTATCTACTTAAGAAACGACAATGGACCCATTAAACTTCCTTGAACAACTCCACTAGTAGTCGGACGAATGGTGGTTAGAGTTTTGTTTGTATTCATTAGCTGTATTCTGCAGATCAAATGAGTAGATAATCAAACCAGCAGGCCACTGTTGTACCGTAGCCTTGCCCTTCATGAAAAGCTTCAGACGAGACAGACAATCAAAAGCCCTCGTCACAATGCGTCGTTTGCAGCCTTCCTCACTATGTTTAAAAAATCAATCATGAAGGTCGAACATTATTTAATTTGAAGGAAACCATGCTGGCCGGTGTTAATGGGGTCGTGGTTTAATATATATGTTGTTGACTTACTTTGTATTACTCTTTTAACAACACACGGGACAACTGCGGTATGACTTATGGGTCTGTGATTAAGTGGCTCCTGCTCTGAGCCGCCCTTGTGAATTGGGACAGTGAAGGACATTTTCCATTGGTGGGGGGAAGTCCCACCTTCAGGGGAAGATCAATTAGATTGGGCAAAATTATAGGAATGTTTGCGCCCAAAAATTTGAAGGGGGCTAAGGGAAGGTCGCCCGGTCCAAAGAGGAAGGGCGATCTTACATATAAAAACAGTGGTTTAATATCATTTGAGTGGAATGAGAATCTTGAATGGTATGCAGGGGAGGCTGGAGGAATGTCCGGTGTAATTTTGCTGTCATCGGTTGTCTTAGAGGAGGCGAAATAATTACTGAACACCTTTGATAACAATAAAAGGTCATTTGCGCATTTGCATCTGAATATGACAGATTTGATGTGTAATAATTAGGGAGTTATTGGTTCTCAGTAGTTTTGCCAGCGCTTGAAGTTCCTTCTTATCTTAAAGCGAATCTAGAAATTTCCTCATCCCCCTTGACAGACGGTTCATGCGTATTACAAAAGCAAACTCTTTTGAACGCATAAATATTACATGGATTAAAAAATACTTTTGTAAGGCGGTGCAGTGTGTTCAAACTTTTTGGGATTGTGCTTCCTCCCCCGCGCTTGGTTACTCCGTCCTTCCTAAGAGCATTGCAGCCTATTATAGCATAGTACCTTTTGGGGTTATTGCCGGTCAGCCATGTCCGGCGCAGGGCATGCACATTATTTAGTACCGGGTGAGCATTTAACAATAAAAATGAAAATACTCCAGTGATACTAGCACCAGACCATGAAAAACTGGATTAAATACCATCAAACGTGAAAGATTTGATATAAGGTAAAAGGTCATTGTGAGACAAGCAAGGAGAAATGGATGTTGGTGATAAGGCCGTTGAGATACTATGTACTGTTACTCTTGATTCATAAACAAAGGTTTGTTCCAACATATTCGCTGGTATACCCGGTGATTAGTGTGCGTTTGTTGGCGGGTGAAGAGGCTGTGTAACGGTGGTGAAGAGCATGGTATGGCTGAAGGAAATCCGGGTAAACTAAAGGGTAGCTTGACGGCGTTTGGAACAAATCTGTAGGTGATAGGATTCAGGAAGGCATAACTTCTAGCTGATTGGAAAACTCTAGATTTGCTCTGAAAACGTGGGACAGTGAGCTTAGGCTCGTAGGCTTAAGCACTGTATTAACCGGCTGTAGGTAACTCAGAAAAATGTGGTTCTCTCAGGAAATTCCTAGGGTTCATGCGTACGACTGTGGGAGTAGTTGGCGGGCCAGTAGTATGGAAATCAGTTTCAGTTCTATGGCAGTAACCGGGGTAGAAGTCTTGATGATTATGGAACCTTGTTGGATGGGGTGGCGAGAGATGGTTATTAGTTCTGCGGGGTGTTCCATTGGCGCTGAAATGAAGAGGTTGAGGTCTAACTGAGTTAATCATACCTCCTGAAGTATTTCAGCTATGGAGACATGATAGAACTGAAGGCAGGATATAGCACCGTGCTTCAATTCATGCGTTTGGCGGGAATGCTCTGAGGTGAAAGAGGGTTTTGTCTGACTTCGAGCTCTTCTGTTGAAGAGGATCTCCGCATCTCTGGTTAGAAAAAGTTCTTTCCTGGTGACAAGCGCGCCATTAGTCATTTTGGGGCCTGCAGCCTGCGAAGGCAAGGTGGAGTATGACGTTGAGCGACAGGATCTGGCTTTGGCGACCGCACTGTAGAGTGTATGCAGGGTGGACGGGTGTTTGTAAATGGCAATTCAGGGTGACTTGAGGTTGGGAAGCCTGGGTAAGGACGTTTGGACGGAAGCCGAAATGAGGGGGGTGGCTCGATATATCAAGGTCTACAACAGTGGGGCGTGAACCTGTGGACGGGATTGGCTCTAATTTCTATTAGGCCGACAAATGAGTGAGGGTTTTGGAGGCCCAAAGCTTACATCAGGAGAGGATTCCGTTGTGACTAGCCGTGTATTTTTTGCTGGTGGCACCTTGGAAATCAGATGCGTGTGGTTGGAGTTGTGTGAACTGTGGGCAATAATTTCTCTCGGGACAGGCGTTTTTTATAGTTATTTTTGTGTAATTAATAGGTGGAGCTGCAACAATGATGCCTTGCTTGCCGATGAACAAATTTGCTAGAACTTTTGTCTGGAACTGCAGCATGAAGTGAAAACTAAGTCGTTGGTTCCGCGTGCGCAACCCCGTCATTAGACATGGTATGTGGGCCACATCGCTGGCGGCCAAGAATTGATCACTAAGACCATTCATAATGATACGATTAGGGCTGTTAAAGACAACCTATCTACTATACTTCATGGTTCATAGGCCAGCATTGGGCCCTGTTTTTCCAGCCGCGTTTCAGGATCAATGAGGCGGGATGGGAGTGCAAACTTTGAGATATTGTGCTTCAAATTGTTAACGTGGTCCATTATATTAAATAATTTCCTTCCAAAAATTTGTACCCCATCGTGGGTTCTACCCAACCGTTCATTAAGTACTACGAAGCATTGGCTCGTTGTTCCCAAAAGAAGGACAAATTTGGAGCGCCTTTTAGTGTTATTAGCGCAAACGCTGCTGTCCGCGCGTTCACCTTGCTGACTGACACCATCCGCGACTTTGATTTTGCTTGGAAATTCAAAGTTCATAAAAAGATTTTAAGCAATTTTTGGAAGGTGACCTACAGTTGTTTCCACTATACTAATCACGATATGCTGCATGAACTCGGTTGGGCGCGGTTCTTGAAAAATAAATGCTAAGAAATAGTGTAAAACAAGGTAGCTTGTGAATACTTCAGGAAGCTACGTGCGCATCAACGGTGGAGAGCATGTTATGGGTCTACAAAATGGGCCTGAAGGTAAATGTGCATGTCAATAATGTCCTGTGACAGACAAGAACCGTTAAATGACCGGCTGAAGTGAATAATATAGAATATTGTGACGTAAAACAAAACATCCCGAGTCATACTGCACGTCTGGATGGCAGAATGCTGTTGACAGGTAAGGAATCGTGTGGATGAAGTAATATGTAGACATACCGGCAGGTGTATCTACTCCTAAAATAAATAAGCCGCGTTCATCTGCCGGACTCAATGACGAGTTTCTAAACCGTTATACTTTAACTCTGTACGGTAGGACTTCTTCTAATAAATTCTTGCAATTCCACAAGTCTTGCCTCCTAATACGTTTCTTCTGAGACGCTTCCAAGATGGCACTAAGATCTGCAGTCATGTATAAATTTGTCATCGCGATCGTTGAGTCACGCAAATGCACAAATGTTACAGTATTCCAGACTTTTGCGCATGGTTTCACGCACTACCCGCCTAAGCACAAACATTTAAAGGCGTGGAGATTCCACAACCGCAATCTTAATGGTGCGGCAGATTCAATCGGAATCATGTATATTTCGAGATGCAAGCTTGGTTCCATGATCTAATGTTACAGGGGTATTGCAAATCACATTGAACAAGCAAGCAAACTTTTGGGGACAAAATATGAAGAAATAGCAAAACTAGCATAGCAAGAGGAACACGGTGTTTATATGCACCAATGATGCGTGTCGCCGATCCAGAGTTCAAATGGACGATTTTGTCTGCATTATTTGGCTTTAACGGGTCTACATATCATGCAAAATGTTCCGAGAGACCTTGAGGGTGAGATAAAAACTTGTCAACGGACCAAAGCAGCTGGCGGGAAGAGTATTGATGGCCTACAGTTAACCTGTATTATAATGGATATGAAAATTACGTCGGTCATTTTACTGTGGATCCTGGAGCCAAAAAAAATAATCAAAAGCCTTATGAAAATGCGGAGAGGCGAAGAACACTGGAGAAGAGTTTTAGCTAACCATTGTTCGAAGACATGAATAATGGAGATGTCGTCGGCATTACGGAGTGAGTATTGATATGATATGCGTCGAACAATATACATTTAACGCTGTTAAGACTGTGAAACAAAAACGGGATTCTTTGCTCCTTTGTTTTGCCTTTGTGGGCTTAGCTGATGGAGATTACTGGCATACTGATAGCCGCGATTGCTGATACGATGATTGGGGTGATGTTGGCGGTGGACGTTGGTGGCGACGTCTGGAACAGGGATCTAAGTGTGGGTGCCTTCGTGGCAATTGGATGACAGCGTCGAGGGAATGTTGGACACGAGTGGGCAGTTCCAGCAGTAAATCTTTGCAATCTGGAGGACTTGTCCGCTTAAAGAGTCACAGGCTTTGTGGATCACACCATGTGGCCTCGATATCCAGACAGACTTTGCAACAGGGTCATCAGTTTACGTTGATGATTCCTGCGGATTAGAAGCAATGTCCATCTCATTGCGGCCGTGAAGCAGGTCGTATATATCCGTCCTGTGATAGTTAATCTCAGCCTTGAGTCAGCTCGCTTTCACAGTGTGTGGAGACGTGCGAGGATTGGGCCAGAAACTGGATGGTAGGCCCTTGGCGAGACACGAGCGCAAACGCACATAACTGAAACGGAAAAAGGGAGAGACGGAAGTCTGGAGGTATTCCAGCTGAGGGTTATGGTGCGTGCAAATCTACGAACGAGAAGTGATGAATGTTATGTAGAGTGAGGCATCAGGTGATGCCGAACTTCTCGCTTGCAATGGTCTAATTGTTAAATTCATGCATAAGAACGGGTTTAGATTGGAACATTAAATATTACTTCGGGAGTAAGTGAGAATGTGATGTGAGTACGTCTTTTTATATACCTAGCTACATGCGCAATAAACGAGATAGAAAGCCGGGTGAAAATTGCGCTGGCTAATTCCATTGGCGGGGTTTTTCTGCCAATATCTACAGTTATTTGTACTTGTGGAAACTACTGGGAATAAAAAACGAGTGGGTTGAGATAAGGCTTCGAGCTTTATATTCAGTCTGTACCCTGGACCAGACTCATGGGCTCTTTCTACTGAAATGTAAGGATCGTGCAAGTTTAGCAAATTTTATACGGTTGTTGCCTTCCTAACTTCGATTGTAAAGGTAACGAGGGCAGGTAAAGTCATTATTGTATTGGGGTAGTTTTTTCAACAGGGAGGAATAATTTATGGTGAACTTTTTCCTAAGTGCTGTCCTCGACATGGAAACTGACGCCAAGAACTCAGCTTGACGCAAGTCAGGAGAAGCTATTTCTCACTTGAGGTGCGAAGACGCAAACATTTTTGCCCATAATCTTATGAAACAAGGAGAGGTTGGTGTGAACTCGATGCAGCCACAAGCAATCGAGGTTTACTTTTGCAACGTTCCATGTAGTTTAGCAAGGAAGAGTAGCCCAAAAGTCGTTTTGTAAATGTTCTTTGAACATTATCAATATCAAGTTTGTTACTCTTCCGCATGTTGGAACACACGATGGAACAGGAGACCAGTAATGGTCTTACGTGCGTTTTATATATTTATAACTTGCTTTCCTGGTTTCTAAAAGTTCTGTTCACCAACCTAAGTAGTCTCCTAGCTTTTGCAACTTGTATCAGGATGTCTTCTGGGAAGTTGAACGTGCCGGAGTTTTGCAAACCCAGGCCTTCGACAGTGTGAGAGGATGGATTGACTTCTTCGGTAATCTCAAAGACTCCTGTAGGAATGCGTCATTTGTATGCAAGTCTGCTGCATTTGTGGGCTAAGAATTTCATCAACCAAGCTGCGCACTATGAACCAAGCGATAGTAGATCATTTTCACATTATCTATGAAGGTGTTGAGGTCACGAGGTGGAAACGTGTATACAATTTTTATATCGTCCGCCAACAGAAAAGGAATACCATGCCTCACGATGTGAAAAATGTCTTTAATGTACAGCAGAAATAGTAGTGGACCTAGTATGCTTCCTTGAATATCCTCACTGGTAATCGTACGTGGCTTGGATGGGGTTCCATTTACATTTACTACTTGCGTTTTAGAGGTCAAATAGAAGAACCAAGCCAGAAGGGGGGTTGTTATACCGAAGCTCTTGATTTTCATGAGAAGCTCGCAATAAGGTACGCAATCGGATGCCTTTGTCATATCTAGGAAAATTGAATCGCATTGGATTGCATAAAACATGAAAAAGCCGTGAAACTTATCTCACTAATTGCGACTATTTTATGATTTGTGCAATGAGACTATTCACAGGGGGGCTGTCCAAGAACTGAAGAGACATGAAGGATAAAATCGTCACCCCAGACGGTTAGATTGCGCGCTGGTTTTGCTGGCCACCCCATTGTAATTTCTTTCTGATACTAAGAAACCTCTCTTGACCGAATCTTCCCAGCCCATGTGGATATATCAATTGTTCAAGGGCCTAACGGTCGTGCCTATTCATAGCTTTCAATGCAACGCACTAGAAACTCCGCAGATATTTGGTATGCGGGGCTCTGTGGCTTAAAGTAATTCTATCTTCATCGGGAAGGAGCAATATGCCACTTGGAGCATCCCTGGGTTGCAAAAATAGAGCCATCACTAGCCAAGTTGAAAGCCATTATTAAGGTAGTCTAAAGTTTACTGAATTAGCGGCCGCGGACGAGCAGCAAAGACGTTGGGCGCACGGAGGGTTCTCTTTCAGTAGGTGTTTTCCCCGAACGAATATCACAGAATCCCCTCAGCGGAAATCGAATCTGCTCAAACGGAAACATAAATAACCTCTTGTCGCTCATCAAGAATGCCTCACATACCGCTAGATTAGTGAGTTGTGGCTTGACTTATTGTGATATGACGCTGCATTTCTTCTGAGTTTATGCGCCTTCTCGATGCATGCCAGTACATACCGGCCGGCAACGAGTATAGTGAAGCGCTGTTCGCAAAGAGAGGTGAATTCGGTGCATGCGTGCGTGGGGATCGTAAAACATGTTGGTCTCAACGAGCTTCAGGGATGCAACTTTAGGGGCCAGAAGTTATTCCAGCAATTTGATTCATCCGACCTACTGGCAGGAAAGCAAAAGTAACTGGTCAGAAAACTTCAGGCTTTGTTAACCAAGGTGTGATACTCAGCGAAAGTCCCTTTCTCGTGGGGGGAGGGGGTCGACTGCATTCTCCATCTTCATAAAGGGCTTGTTCAGTGATTGTGCTAGTCGCAAGGGTCTTGGCCCAATCCCAGTGGTGTCAGAGCTCTTTGCTTACGTCATCCTTTGCAAATTGTGAAACACGAGTGAGGAGCAAACTCGTGGGGAACAGACTGGACTTTGCGCCTGCTGTGGATGCGTTGACCAAAAATTCGCCCTCCGAAAGAGCATCATTTCAAGTTCCTAAATTGAATGGTTATCGCACTCTTTGACATTTGATAGGTTTGCACTACTGCACAGTTTGTTGAGAAATGGAATACCTGAGAATTATGTCTATGCCCTCAGAGAGTTGTGCCGTCACACTTCAGGTCGGGTTAGGGCTATTGGCCAGCTCTCGCCACCATTCTTCATCTCCAGTCGAATACGGCAAGGCTTCTCTTTATCCCCATTTCCTTTCTGCTTTATCATAAAGATTGCTCTGTAGAACGTAGTGTCTTGTCTTTTAGACGTGGATTTGAATTCCAACCAAGGAACAGTTTTTGACTTGGAGTATGCTGGTTATATCGCCGAGCTGGGTGACAATGCATAAAAAACTCAATGCGTATCGGACCTCTTAGCAACTGAGGTGCTCTAAACCTTCAAAATACAAGGTACTTCATTTAGGCCGGCAGGAGCCTGCACTTGCACTCAATCTTTGTGGTAGTCCGTTAGAGGTAGCCAATGGCTTCACGCACCTAGGGAGCTTGGTTAAATCTAGCGTAGATGTTGTGTACGAAGTCATAATGCAAATTGCGAAGGTGGCTTCCACAAACTTGCAACACCTGTGGTGCCGCCAGTACATCCCGCATTTTATCAAGGAAAGGGTGTAAGATTTTACGGCCCGTAGGTTTTCGCTTTACCTTTGCTAGGAGTGGCCTATCAACGCTGGGGAAAACAGGCGACCGCCCAAGTCTCCCACACATTTATTGTGCACGGCGAAAACTTCGGATGGGCAGCAATGAATTACATTCTTTGTTGGGTACAGACAGTCTTTTTGGCTAAGGTGAGCGCTCTGCATCGCTTGGACAAGTGTTTTATATGACTGCACATCGAGTAGCTTTTTGTCTCTTCTTTACATGTGCTGGAAAAGGCTGAATGAAGCGATTTGCCGATTCTCCAATTCCCCCATTATAGTCATGCCTCCGCAGAGTTCCATTCATGCATTGTTGAGCTGGCACTAATCTTGTTTTCAACCTGATATAAACTCTCCCTCAAGCCACAATGTCGCCAGCCCCGTACTCCGTAGTTCTGCTCGTGACAGAGCACGAGATCAACGTTATTGAACCTGCTCTCCTGAAAACTGCACAAAGCCAAATGCCAATTGGGCTGTACTTTGTACTATGAGTACTACGAGCATTCAAGAATGAGATTTTGTACTTTCGGAAACCGGCTGGTTACAAAACTGATATGCTATTAACTTCGTATAATTAGAAGCCGACTGCGAGTATACTTTCCAGAATTTTCGCGTCACGGGAGATCAAATGATTGTCATTGTCTGACACTCCTGGAAAATATATAGAAGCAATATCATGCAAATTTACTTGGCTGGCCTAACTTCTGATATGTAACGCGAGGCCTCCACAGCGTAGACTCCCCGCCCACATGGCCCTTGAACACCCGGAGTTCTTGCCTTCGTGTGCCACATCTCTGGCGTCTCGTGATGTCACGCGCGACGTAAATATGGGATTACTTAGTAATCTATCGATGATAATGGATCTGATTTGCACGACCAAGTGCATTGAACCGGACACCCTCGAAAATGTTTGACACTCGCTTAAGCAACTCATTGTAACGAATGGAAGCACCGGAAACTTTCATGCCCTATGGTTTTCTCCCGATTTTTACTGACAGATAAAAGCTCGCCGAGAATGTGCCGGTCTGGTGAAATATAACTCTCATGGTATCACAAGCAATGTGACTCCAGTGATGATTACACCAACCAGAAACTTCCATTCTGGGAAAATTAAACTGCAAAGGCTCATTTACTGTGACAGTACTCCTATGTGATTTAAGTAAAACTGAGTGATACCAGAAACCCCTGTAAATCTAATCAAGGCAAAATCTGCCACATAACACTGATATTGTCACGAAGAAATTACCTAGCGTTATCTGCCGATAGAAATGAGGCACGCCGCAGCTTAACCAATATGGGTTACGGAAATGACAGCCCATCGGGTTGCAACTCACCTAAATGAGCGGAGGTTGTGGCTAAATGCGCAAGTTACGACGGATCCCTGGGAGATTTACAATCACTTATAACTAATTAACCATAAAGAAGCGGCTTGTCATTTCCTAAACCTTGAACGCCTTCTTATATGCCCATCTCGTTCCTTGGCGTCACGGGCGCAAACGATGGAAAGTGTCCCACGGGGATCAAACGCGGGAAGACAAGGCCAAGCAGTGTCTGTTGCTAGCAAGGTAGCATCAAAAGTTTGCATATGTGAAAAAACAGAGCAGCTCTATCACCTTGAATGCAAATTATGCTCTTTCTTCCCTTAAACCTTTTTAGGTACTCAAAAATTAATCCAAAGATAACGCTGTGGCAAGATCAGAAATTTTTCGTGGCTGTGGAAGGAGTAAAATTCCAACATAAGCAAAACATTCAGCAAACATTTAAGGGTATTCTTTCAGGCGGCTTTAATTACACCCTGAGACAATTTGCTTCCTCAAACTTGAGCCACTTTGGCTACGGCGACCGAAAATTAACCTGGCTTTTCTGCATCACCTGGTGAATAGGCGCTCTTCCACCGACACACCTATATTCTCCTCTGCTATCCCCTACCCTCTCCGTCATAGGTCTCCAACCATTCATACAGAAATCGCCAAATCCTCTTTAAGGTCGCATTTCTTTCTTGCTGTTTATGTTAAACTTTGGAACGAACCTCCCATTAGCATTTAGTGCATACAGAACCAATCCAGTTTTAAGGCTGTCTTACTTACGTACCTAAGTGTCACCCAGTTCCTTCAATTGACCAACACCCCCTATTTTGGAAGAGTGTGCCTTTGAGTCAGCCATCGATTTCTAAATGTATATCCCACCTCCCTGCTTTCCATAACACTCAATCTGGGGGCGCAAGAGAACTTAGGATACTAGCTCAATACGGACAACACCGAAGATTGACCCTAGCTGATCGCTGGGTAAATGAAATAGTCGTAACCATTTTAGGGGGCTAACAACTCCTGGCTCACCACTAGGCCCAACGCTTCCTAACAGGAAGACGTGCAATCACCATGGATATATTTTCCCCGCTTTCCCATTCACTTTCCTACTTCCCGGTACTAACCTAGTCACCCTATCACATAAGTCCTTTATTATTAGCCGACCCTAGGTCGGACCCTTTTATTTTGAAATATTGTTCCCTGTGGAATTCATTGCCCCAACAGTCTAACATCGCCTTAAAAACGAAGTCCGTAAAATACTTACTGTTCAGATCAATATTCGCATACACGACCCTTATCTCTCGGAGACCCGGGCGTACGAAGTGTGGTTAGGATTGTAACAGTTACTGCAGTAAAGTCTCCAAAACCTGCATCTTAGCCAACAACACTAGACAACACTAAGATCCGTGGTAGCAGAAGGATGATGGATTCAATGGCAGCTATAACCGCGGTTAACCCTCCTTATATCGACCTTCTCACCCCGG
>LUCM01008606.1:33197-71749 GCA_008360955.1 Fasciolopsis buskii
AGAATGACTAAATATATCAATAAGCGGGACTGAGCATGTTTTAGTGGGAATCAGGGGTTATAGGGGTTTTCTTAGCACTACGGTGCGGTGCTGACGTCGCTTTGGTTCGGCTGGTGAAGGCATCGTACGGGTCTTATAAATTCAAGGACGTCAGAAATGACTATGAGAGGCTATAAACGTTTGGTAACAGACAACGTGATGGTGTCAAAAACTACGGGAGCGTAAAAGTGAGAAGGTAAATAGACAGGCCAATTGGTAAAATTGCCCTTAAAAGTAGATCGATAGACGAATAGAATAAGTGGTTAGCAGCATAAAGACCTTTAGTATAGGTCCAGGCGGGAGATGAATATGTGGCGGTTTAGGCTTGAGGCAAATATAGATAAAAAGGTCAGCGAGGAATAAGGTTAGAGGTTAATGGTCGAAAAAATTTAGGAAATATTTCGACGAGGAAAACGGTTCTAATTATGCTAAAAATACTACAATAACACTCTAATAACACTCTAAATTGCAAAAGAAAACAGCGAGAACAACTCACAGTGAGGAACGGTGTACCGCAGTTCTTCTGTTCCGTAAAATATAGTAACTAGAACTGAGCTATGATGGAAGATTTAGTGATAGTTGTAGGTATGTGGTTATCAATAACGGATTATTCAGCGCCACCAAGCCATTAAAGAGTTTACGATGACATAAGAAGCAAGGAGTGCACAAGCTGAAAGGGTTTAAAATCACGGGATATGATGAGAGCATGGTTCCCTCAAGAAGTACGTCGACATTTTCGTCAGCCCACACTGGAAGAAACTTAAGAGTTAGTTGCTTAAGTCACTGGTGAAGAGGGTGAATCACTACAAGGGAGGTCAAAAAGTGCATCAGCGGGGACGTGCAAAAAAGTAAAGAAGTGAGAGGCAAAGCCGAATCCCAGATGATGACCTCAGTACAGATTCAGTCATGTAATAGAATTCTAACCCATGTTCGTAGTCTTATTCTAGTCCAATGTCAACTCGTGTTAGATTAATTAAGAGCGGGACCTCCAGTAACTTTGCCAGCCGGGCTTTGAACAGGGCTGAATTTGGACATGATCGCAGGGAACTTAGGAGCTTGTTCTGCAGTTAAGAGTAAGCAACTGTAAAGAATTTTGCCCCGATCGATAGTCTATTCAAGGGTATTCTTAACGAGTAGTATCTAATACGAAGTGGATATGGGAACTGCCAGCGTCGTGCGTGACGTCTGTAGTAGAGTGGACAAAATTACGGCAAAGATTAAAGAAAAATGCAAGGTTTATTTGACTCGACGAAGCCATAGTGGTTCAAGTTCACGCAGCTCGCATCTGGCCCTGTAGTTTAGGCTTGATGAAGGACCTGGGAGATTTCTAGTGAACGCCCGCTGCACGTTCTCGATTGCAATTCGATCGTCCTCACACGCATGCGTGGAGATAATCGGCTAGCACTCGAGGTGGGGCCTAGCATGGGACTTGAAGGTGATAATTCTGCAGTCTTGAAGGCGGAATGCCCATAAGATCATTGTAGCGTTCCACTTAGCTGCAGCGGTCCGACTGTGTGCTTGATCGTGGAAGTTGAAAGAGCAGGATTATTGTGACCCTAAGTCCATAATTGTTTGCGATACAAGAATTGGCATGCCGTTTATAGAGGGGGAGGCCGGGCAAAAATAGCATTTAAATGTTATTAAAAACTCCTTGTCAACAGAGCACTTCATAAGCTACTTGGAAAACCAGTTATCAAGAGACTCTAGGTCTTCATTGACAAGTGCAAGAGTGGGGCTGAATGAACCGGCCTCAAAAGGGTAGACTGTTTAATTTTTCTTTGGCAAACGGGAATGGTGTGCCGTGGCGAATAATTTCAAAGATTTCATTAATGTGTAGCAGGAACAGAAGAGCACCCAGGACGCTCCCCTGAATGACCTCACTGGTAACGATATAGGGCTGTTAAAGACAAACATTAATATCGATAACCTGAAAGCGATCGGAAAGGAAGGATGATGGCCAAGATAAGAGGGGAGTTCATTTTCAAAACTCTTGATTTTAGCCAGAGGTCGAATCAAACGCTTTTGACATGTTTAAAAAGATTATGAGCATCTACCGGTGGGAATTGGAACTTTGGGTGACCAAGTTTAAGAAGTCAAACTGACAGGTGAGGCATGATGGGACCCTGAGGAAGCTGTGTTGTGAAGAGCTGATAAGTTTGTGCGTAGTAAGGAAGTTAACCGGCTGCTCTTTAACACTCTTTTCCATAGGCCTGGATAGAACTGGAGTGCGGTTAATGGGGCGAAAGTTTTCAGGTTCATGTATAGAACCCTTTTTATGATTTGGAACAATAATGTAGATTTTCCGTTGTAACGGAAATGTAGCGACATACATAAAGAGCGAGAATAGATTTAGGAAAAGCAGTAGAAGATTTGGACCACCAGTGCGGAACAGGACTAGTGGGAGGCCACCAGGGCCCGGCTTGTGGGAGGCCTGGGATATTTCATCACTGTCATGATGCCGGCAATGTCAAACGAAATAAAGAACAATCTAACCGAAGTCAGCATGGGGTGGATTTCAGAAAATGACCGACTGTCATTATTGAGAGTAGACGAGAAATGTGCAGTGAATGCTTCTGCGATGTTCACAGGGGACTCTGTGCGTAAGCTGTTGAATACAATGAAGCTAGGAATGACCGACCGGTTAGGCTGCGAAAGAGCTCTGAAAATTTGAGAACATTTCGAAGGCGGGTTAGGTCACCCAAGGGATAGCATTTCCTGCCTTTTTAAACTTAGTTCGGACTCAATAAAAAAATTGTTGCGGCGGTCGACTTGCATTAAGAGCGGGAAGTCTCCCGTTTCATTGAAGATCTTTTGGCTCTTCAAAACGTTCATCTGGAGCTGGCAAACACTACTAGGCTTCTTGGGTTTCTGTTGAGTGATCAAAGTGGACAGATGATTAATGGCAAAAATAAGTTTTGCGTGAAGGTCGTCTGCCGCTCTCTACGAGCCAGACGATTAAAAGAAGCTGGACCAATCAGGGGTTTGCAGTGCATTATGGATTTCGTCCTGGCGCGTTCCCATATTGGAGGAAGCAGTATGGTGGGTACACATAGGTGAGGGAGGTTTGTTACGGAGAGGGAATTTACAAGTGACCATCTTGTGGTCAGCCCCAGGGAAGGGCTTCAGCACTGAAACCTTAACATTCGGATTGCTCTGCATAAAACCTAGGTCTAAGATATCGTTTTCGGAAATCACTGGTCCGTTTCATGCCGAATGATTTTTCGTTAGCCACATGAAGCACATCGACAGTGGAAACAACAAGGATTTTACCAACAGGCATCATGTTCTTTAGCCATTGTATTTCGATGTTCTACTGGCACATCTTCCTGCACGGACTGCAGGGCGTTTAATCATGGGCTTTTTCATTAATTTACTCAGAACGGACGTCTCGTTTCGTCAGAACGGAAGAAACCTACTGGGCTATAACTGTACCTTTTAAAATTGGGTGGTAGCAGTCTTCATGCCCTTGTGCACCCATATGCGTAAGATGAGGGAGAAACGTGCAAACAGGTGACCATGTATGTCTATCAAAAACATGGAATAACATCGAGAGTGTAAACATTATTGTATTATTATTTTGTTTAAAACAATGATTATTAGGTCGTATCAAGGTCGCAGTAGGTCTGAGGGTAATACGTTAGGGAATCCAGTAACAACGGCTTAGTTATGCTGAACATGAGAAACACTCATCGGAATTTTTGGAAAAAATACTTCGTTTCACTGAAGAAAATACTACAAATGGCCCCTAATAAGCTACGAAATGCGAAGCCAACAAGGGCCTACAGCACGGGTTGGTGTAGCGCAGCCTGTGGGCGTGCGCGATATGTGCATCAGTTGGTCCACAACTTGAGGCCTCAAGGCTGGTGTAGGCGACTTCATGTGGGGGCCACTGTGGTGCTGGGAAGATAGCGAATTTTCTGACAATGAATAGTGGTAGCGCATTTGGGCGCTGAGCCCTTGTTGATGTGGCTTAAGCGGCGAAGCAGCACTCAGACGATGGCCCTCTTGACGACGAAGCCGGAAGGAACATTTGAGACGGGGCGTTAGTGCAAACATAAAAGAAAGTAGATGAACTTTAAGAAAACAATAGGGAAAAGTGGTAGGTTGGACGCCTCAATGCCAATGGAATTTGGTGGATACCATCATTTTCCACCGGCAAAGCAGATCCTAGGCTGCCAAATATGGTATCATAATGCTAGGGTGGCCACTCTTAAGTGACATGCAACTTGAATGAGGCAGTTATCTGGTTACAATGAGCAAGTAGAGAACCATTCAACTAGAGGGTTTCTGAATCCATTGGAAAATGAGAGGCGTAGCTAAAGACAGGAAGTCTGTTCGGAAGACTAAGGTAATCAGCGTGATGATTTGGGTTTGCTGTCATCCATTGTGAGAAAAGGGAGCTGAAGATGACTGAAGTGAAGGATGAGGTTAAGTTGGAAAGGGAAAGATGGGGTAAAGCCGGGTTGAGAGAAGAGGACATGCTTAAGTTCTGACTATTTCATTGGTGGCAATAAACAGGCCAGTAAAACCGATGAAATTCGCAGCTTCATGACCGACTGTCAGGCGCAGAACATATCAGGTTGATGAATTGCTAGGGAAACGGTTAAAAGCAACGGCTGAAATGTGGACACGAATGCATTAGAAAACATTCAATGATAAGTCACAAAATTTTATACGCGGTTGTGTTTTAATTCGTTGGAATATTGCAAGGCAAAAAATTGGTTCCGCCCTTCACCAGTAGAGGGGTAAGAGTTGCGCGGAACATGCAGACAAGTTCGGTCATATGAATAAAAGGGAAACGAAGTCGAGCAGGATATTTGGAGCAGATAAAGAAGACCAACAAATTTCAGGGGCCTTGAAATCATCTGCAATTACCTTACGGCTAGGGGGGAGACCAGAATGATAAAGGAAGGCTTGGGTGAGACGATAAATATCAGATTTATTCGAGTTTGGTGGTAGGTAAACATCCTATGTGGATTGGGAGCTCGGGTAATTGTACCAGAATCCAAATGGTGTCAGGGATAGAATAAAAAAGTGGGTGATGGAGAACGGAAGCTTCGTGTGGCTGCTTCAAGTAGACTAGGCACCACCTCTACGATTTGGTCTATTGGTTTGGAAGCGCGCATAACCCACAACGAAAAAGACGGAGTGAAACTGTGGTCTATTAGCCGAGTCTCTGTTACCAAAATAATATCTTAAGAGCTTTTGGCTGCTAACAGTCAGTGATCCGGAGTTCAAGAGGAGTAGGGAAAATTCACTGGAACATTTAAGTCCACGCGATATCCAAGAGGTGGTTTCGGCGGGGGTGGAATAATCAAGGGATACATTAGAGGTTCGGATAGTGCATAGCTGTGATAAGGGAGTAAATTCAGTAGAGTTAGGTATACTGGCCGGCGAAGGACTGTCTTTGTTAATGGATTTGTGGGCTGAAGACTAAGGTGATAGAAGAAACTTGGGAGTTGAGCCGGTTGTTAGAGGATGCCATTGTGGGTGATGTGGTATCAGTGGGGGTGGTATAGTGTTAGGTGGCCAAATTGTCACCTTGTCACGGTGGGACTGGCAATCTTGGGGGTGATTGGGGAGGGAGCTATGAAGGGGCCGGAGAAAAAGCCGGTTAACAGGTATGCGCATGAGTTTTTGGGGATAGGCGTTACTTTTGGAATTCGTGGGAGTCAGAAGAGCGGTGCTTTCTGGCTGAGGCAATTGGGGTAAACGTTGGTTTGGAAAAATGGTCTCATGATAGGTTGGGGTTCAAAGGGCGAAATACAGTTATCTAAAGTTTGCTATTTAGCTTGGGAGGATCCAAATGTAAATGGTGCAAATTTGTGAGGATACTGGTAGTTGGGGTGAGGACTTGGGCGCAAGGTTGGAACAAATATCCGTCGGTACCGACTACTTGGAATCGACTACAAAGGCAAGACGATAACCAAGGTAGGAAGTTCCTCATTCATTGTGCTTTAACTCGGCAAGAATTCGGGAGTTGGAACTCAATCGTATGCTTGCGTCATGTCTAAATTGATTATCGGCTCAGACCCGTGGATATGAGCATTCCTAACAACTAGGTTCAAGAAGTCAGTCAGACAAATATGCACGATTGGTTCTTCAGGAATTCTTATTGGTTGAAGTCGATAAGCTTGCAACAACTAAGGAATTTTGCTAGTTGTTTCCCCTTTGTTTGTGCACTGAGGTTGCGAAACAAAGGGCACCGCTCCGCTTTATTCCGAGAGGCCTTGAAAAAACGATTCAGAAATACCCATGATCAGTTTTACCTATCAAGGTATTCAAAAGATCTTTTGCCAAAGTTATGCGTATTTCAAAAAGGCCAGGTTATGGAGAATAACACCGGATTGAAGAGTTTCCGTGAAAGTCTCCACATTGGCTGGCCCCATTAACCAATTCAGTGAGGCCACCATCAGCGATCTCTCCGCGACAGTTCACCTGTTGACTGTATAAATATAAAGGCCTGTAGACGGCTTGCCAATGCCAAGAAAACTGTAGTCTTCTGTGTATCCGATAGCCTCTCATTAACAGTGATCCAGTTTATCCTACTAAACTCTTGTGGTAGGCCCACCAACCTGGCCTCTTATCAAGGTTTCCCAAGACAACTCCATAATTCTATTCCAGCTAATTGATTAGCTTTGTGCCAATGAGCTGAAAACCATCAGGGCAACCACCGCCCCTTAAATCCATCCAACAGTGTCAATCTCTTTAATGATAAAATTCCTCTTAAGCGGAAGATGCTAAAATGACAGAAGTTTACCACAGCTCTGCAAGTCCCCAAGGGTTTAGGTGTTTCGGATGCCCCTCAAAATAACAGCTACCCGTCGAGGGCGCTCCCAGCGGACTGAACTTGTCAAATAACCTGCACTTTCCTTGCCATAGACTGCCGTGCTGTTAGATCAGCCCAATCATTCAGACCAATTGTCAAGTTTCTTCTTCGATTTCCATTCAGGCTCCCATCAGTCCACTGCCACGTATAGGTCCAACTGTCGTTTTTCCAGTCTGAACTCAAACCTTTGTCCCAAGCATAGAATTTCTTACTTTCCGCCTCATGCTATCAGGCACTGATGCACATATGCAAACCGTGCTCTTGCATTAACCGTCCTTTTGGTACGATACCGTTTTCCTTGATGTTGCTGAGAACAGCCAATCGCTTTTGCTTACATTCTAGCAGGGTGGAATCGTGTTTTCACTCCTCAATCATTTAAGTTTAAAGCGTGTTTATCCCTGCAAACATTTGGCTCTGCTGTTTCTGTACGCTTCGTCGTCAGATTTTAATCGTGCCTCAGCAAATGCTTCTAATAAACTGATCAATTTACCCATTGGTACGATATTGACAACCCAGACACTCGACCGGTGTAGGGAAAAGACTGTTTGAAATGGCAAGAATAAGAGTGCACTTCAGGAGACAGCGCAAACAAAAATGCGTGAGAAACATGTTAGGTGGTCAACGCTTCCTTAAACAGGCTCGCAAACAGCAAATCCATCGAGGCCCCAGATGGTACTGCGATGGGAAATGTTGCAATAAACTTTGACCAAGCGAAAAACTGCTAACTGGGACTGCAGCAGACCTTCCACTTAAATGCGGTCTTCTTTATGCCAATAAACCACGAACCCCCTTTCACAACTTGGTTTCCATTTACCATGGGCTTTCGCTAATATCCAACACAGCACCGTATAAAGTTCAAATTAATTACTGGAACCCATATATTTTACACAAAAGCGAAGCAAATTTACGTACAGAAATCATCCTTCCAGTGGCGGTTTCGTAGTAGAATTTCGGATTGCGACACTAAATGTGCCTTCTGTCTGACTCCGGTACCGCAAGTGGCTAAGCAACTCAGTCCTTAGAATAAAGAAAACCTGAGTTAGCATTTGTAATTGTACCGCGTATACCATAGCACCAACGCAGCATCAATGCGACAATGCGTGAGACTGCGAGTCACAACAGTGATATGCCAGGTGGTCGAAGTGATTCGAAGCGGGAACTCTCGAAAAGTTGCAACACGACCGGAAGCCGACAAAACAGACTTGTGATTAAACTAAAGCAATCAAACAAACGTGATATAGTTGATATCAAGCGTCAAAGGTAGTCATGGATAAAATGATGTCCTCGGGGAGTCCATTTTCTCTAAGAGGCCAATGCCACTAAAGTTAAACTGCTCACGCCAAAACCAATTAATTCTCTGGGTGTTATTCGTTTGTGGTTTTCTCATGCCTTTCGTGATCTTGCACCCTTAATTCTGCTTTGAAAGCAACCTTTCTTTTGCAGCAAAAATAATAATATTAGGAAGCTATGCAACGTCGTCGGATGAAAAGTTATAGGCTCATTTTGATGCCGTGAGATGTACTTTATGGCACTGAATGCCGTGCAGCACCTTTTGATCAAAGGGCATCAGACAACTGTTTCCAGATTCGCAGTTCAACATACGGAGAAACGCTAATTAATTTGATGATCATCTTTGGTGTTCTCCTTTAGTAACTCTGTAGGATGCTTCGCAAAATTTATGAGTTTATCAGAAACGTTGAGGCCACCACCTGAGCTGTTAGAGTTGGTCAGACTGCCGACGATTAGTGCAACACAGTGCAATGTTTCACCAGAATGATTGCTGCTGGCTCAGTTTAGGTATTCAATGTGCTTATTTACGGAAAACAGGAAAAATCGATCCTCATCAAGATTTGCGCTACAACCACTGCGCAAAACACAGAAGGCAGAGCTCGGGGTGACTTCTCAGCAATCCATGGGTACACGAACCAATGCATAATTTAAAAAAGTAATTTTAAGTAAAACGAAATAAGATAAGTCAACTGAACGTAGGTCATGATATGTGACTGCGTACATGCACAAAAATATGTACGAAAATTACCGATTGAGACATTGAAAGACAAAATAGCAAACCCGTTACATTTTGGTACTTCATAGCCGGTAAATTAGAACAAGATTCCTCGAGTTCTCGAGTATAGAGATTGCTGGATATAAACAGTGATACTTGATTTTTAATAGTAGAATTATCTATCCACATAGACATTGTGTATTCGCTGTCATGATAGACAATATGCGTCGATAATTGTCGTGTTGTTTTATTGGGCCACTGGTTACATGGTGATGCCTCGGGTGGGTGGCCATTTTAGATAGCGCGGACTTAGGGATTGCTTATAAGCACAATACAGTTGACTATTGCAGTAAGTGGAAATCTTTTACGCCGCGGACGGGAATATAAAGTTGATGAACGAACAAGTAAAAACAAGCCTCAAATATACGACCACGACCACTAAAAATGACAGTCAAGGTGAATGCGAACGCCCTTCAAGCTGGTACTGAGAGAGCGAGTATCTAAATCGCGCAGTGAGTAAGGAAAACCCAAAGTTGATAAGAACAAATATATGTGTAGGATAAAGCACCAGATTCATTTGTATGACAGTGATCTCGTAAATTCTGATCCAAAGGGTGTTTTTTCAGGACTTTCCTCGGTCATGTACTGGGCCGCATATCAAAATTCGTCTGAACCAAATACGTCAAAGTTTAAGAATCGGGGAACAGGTTTATCGACATCTACTTGATCCCGGCCGTTAGTGTACTGCATTTTTGGTAACTGCTTACAAGCCCTTCCCTGGAACAATGTCGACCGAAACGGTTTCCTCACGGAGTTTGTAAACCCTGCTCGACGTTTGTTAGGGCCGCCAGGTGCATCTTGTCCGTAATGTAATCGAAAACGACGTCGCCGAAAGGGGGATCAAAGAAATAATGGTGCAAATGTAGACGGGGATACCGATGGGTAAATTTTGACTGCATGACCATAGATGCAAAACATAGGCACGTCTAGTAGTTGGCAGATGACTAAAATTGTGTCGCTGGGATATTGATAGACAAAATGTGCGTTCAAGGTTAGTTTGTTGCAACAAAAACGCGAGTCGCTGGTGTGTTTTGCGCCATCAGAGATGTGAAGATAATGTATCAGCCCAAAAGGCGGACGCTAGTGGTTGGTGAAGTAATTATTTCGATTCATCGGTAAGTAATTTACGAGCACCATTAATCGGCAATTAGTGTCCGAAATGGTATATGTATTCAGCGTTAAGTTGGCATGACGCAGTGCATAAAAACATGATGTGTACACATAAATGTTTTGTCCCCACTTCACCCATTCTGGACCTTTTAAACCTGCTTACCGTCGGCTTTCGGGAACTCTTATTGCAAGCTCGTTTCACATCCTTCAAGAGGCTTATACAAAGCACAAAATCAGTCCGCGTTTCCTTAGCACTTCTAACGTCAATCGTCCATATAAGCTCGTCGGAAATGGTATACACCTGCCGCAGGACACTGAGCAGCCAGAAGCCTAAAACAACATGTCCCTCGCAGAACGTCACTGTAACACTTATCCTAGGCGGCTTTCCACTACGTATGCAGATATGGTATAAATTCTCGCAACACCTCTTCAACTTATTGACTGGGTTTCGCTGAGATACATCTACTGAAGATTACCGGGCTCCACGAAATCCCTCCTGGACCTCAATGCTAAAAGAGTCAGAGCCAAACGGGTAATGGTGCCCAAGGATGCCGGTACTAAAGGTTGGTTGTTTGGCATTCTCTCCGCTTCATTTCACGCTGTATTAAAAGCTTCTTGAAGTGTTTATTGTTTAATCAATTAAAGTGCCATCCTTCCGATGTACCTGGTCAAACAATCCAACACTTCACTTCAATTTAATGCTTACCAACAGTTGAAGTGCCATTGGATGCCAGACGTCGCGGTTTTTTCGGGGTGCCACACTTCAACCACTGATTCCAAAATAACAGTACTCGAGCGAGTGCGATAGAATTTCGGCCTTACCAGAGTATATGTTGAACAGCCCGTTTTGCCTCTCCGTCATTCGCTGCAGCGCCTGAAAGATCGAATCCGTGCTCATCGAGTGTGCACCGTCGGGGCTGAAGGCTCAAGATTTCATGCCGGTCACCAATCACACGTATCGTTTTTCTGCTTGTTTCCCATATCCTAACAATAATGAACCAAAACAATCGATCACGGTGTCGCCGAAAGGCCACCATCTAGTGGTCTTTCAGCCTTCCGGAAGTGGGGACACTAGACACCTCCCCTTTGCGGACTTTCACCCCGAAACTGCATGCACCATTTGACCGCTCGTCGTGCCGTCGCTCTTCTGTTCAAGATTAAAAGCTGTTTTCTTATGATAATCAACACGCAGTTTGCCCTCCATATGCCCCCCAAAAACCACATGTGCATGTTACACAAGCAGAACAACGACGTGATCCTGATATAAGAGGCTGATCGGACGTTTTGTGTCAAAGCTAGAATAAGAGTTAGTAAGCCCGCCCCACCTCCGCAGCAAACCATCAACGAGTTTGGGGTAAGCCCGATTAATACTCCACTCATCGTCATTGACCATCTGACATGGCCGTTCCATTGCTATACACCGAAGTTCCCGATTGTGGCATTTTGACGAGTTCGACATCCGAGGACCACAGCTCCTCTGGAGTCATATCATCGATGCGTACGCTACCAAACGGTCGGACACCATACGTCAGCGGTAGCGGTCCTTTTAGTCTGGTCAGCCAGGTCGGCGCCCTGAGCAAACGGGTCCACGACGGGCACTCGTTGAGCTTGGACAGAAAGGAAGCTGGCATGATCGCGACAGCTTTTGTTACTTTTGTTACCAATAATTTTCTATCCCTTGCTCGAGTGGGTTGATGGAGCAGCTCAAGGACTAATGCTTCTCAGGCAGGCTGATAAATTTTCGTCCGTTGGTCCATGCGTCCAGCGCCTGGAGTTTCGTCACACCACGGGAGTAAAAGCCAACTGATTTGTCAGCCAGTTTCAAGTTCTTGTCCTCTTCAGTTTTCATTCTGTCTTATGACTGTGAACCTGTTTGCGATGAAAGCATAACAACGGCTCTTGAATAAGTGAATGTAATGTAGTACGGTCATTGAATCCTTCCAAAATGCTGCGGTCCGGTAGACGAATTTGTAATAATTTCTTACAGCTTGCACCACCTTAACTGACAGACATGCAGCACTTAATTCCAGACTTTGGATCGATGATGATTTCATAAGTTTCGCTCGAGCTTGACCAGCAATCTCCCGACCTCGCAACTTCCGTCTCCCGTACCCCACCAACCACGTAGACCACTATCAATGAATCCTCCTTTCTGTTTTGCGTCATTTGTGAACAGGTAACCTTATATTTCGTAGAACTTACTGCTGATTAAAAATTCTTTTCAAGATAAGATATCTTCGCGATCAATGGCATCATCGTAACCAGTTTTCTTTCCGCAAAGCCATTATGTCAACAACCTTCCTGGAAGCGGCCACAAGGAAATTATTCTAGGAGGATCGTACAAGCTGCAGACAGTCTAAAGTAACTACCTGCGGGTAAGTGACGGATTCAGGATGCTCAGTTGAAAAACAAACGCATCGGTTCCGGCATCTCATCGCATCCCGACGGTGCATTCGGCTACTGTGGGCAATAAATCCAACCGAGAGTTCTCTGTGCTTGTTCAATGGCCGAGACAACATTTAAAGCTCCAGGGTCGTCGGACGTCCAACTTGTAAGTTGAAAGCCACCTTTCTTTATAAGTTCAGTTAACCCACCAAATGTTCTTTGGCCATGTCCCCGCCACCAAGCAAACAGAAGTGGTCCCCAAGATAAAACCTTCTGTTAACGCTATCCACATCTACCTGCCATTTGGTACCCCACATGTTGCTGCTGTGTCCCGCACTTTATAATTCGCACAAATTGTCTCAAATGCGTGGGACTTCATCTTGAGTTCTTCTATGCCGTGTTAAGCCCATCAAAATAGGTGCATTCCGTTTCTGTGTCTGTCCGACACCTTAGCCTGCAAGAAAATTTCTCTTATGTCGGCGGATATCGCGCCCTTACCCATTCAAATGCAACAAAGAACCTTAATCCGTGGTGCAGCCCAATCTGGCCCCTGCAACACCCGATCATTGGGCAAATTTCCTTCAAAGTGTGCTGTGCAATCAAACGCTGTGCGAAGTCTTTCAGATGTCTTGGGGTTTGGTAGATGATGGTGAGGCAAATGTGGATTTCTTCCACGTTGGGCAGGGCTAATTCTTCTAGGTACCTAGGGATTTTATGGTGCACCATCACCTCGGAGTATTTTTCTTACGGCGGCCTGTCACTATTAGGTCGATCTCTCAAATATAACAACTTTCAGGAAAGACATGGTCTGTTGCTGCGGTTGTGTTCAGCCTGAGAACCACAGTAGTGCTAAACCTGGGAAGAATTCTTATCCCGTTTTACACTCCATCCACTACCACAACTTTACTCTCAAGGCGACGGCCGATCATCGGGATCAAAAGTTTTTGATCTTAAGGTGGCCTCAGTTGTTCCTCCATACTTTCCGGCCTGGTAGCGATGCTGTTGATTAAACACCTTTAGCCTGGACGAACACACCACATCCATCCCAATGCCGTGCGCACTAAGTTTGGCACCTGGCGACCATCGATTCTGCCCAATACACTGGTGTGCCTCCGGTTTGTCGCGGCCGAGTATCAGGTCCACCTTTTCATGTTCCTAATCAACCACGTTGACTTCCTGTGGGTGCAGCCGCCTGGATAAAATTACATCAACAGGTTTAGGGGCGCCCGTAGGCAGGTCGGCCAGTGAACAGTCAGCCGTTGTCGCGTTACGTTTGGTATCGCCCGGTGAAAATTGCTGCAGCCCACTAAAAGGCAGCCGCGAATATCTTCCTGCTAACGGTACTCGCTGCTAGAGTCATAGAAGTCCTTATAAATCGGCACTTCTGCGCAAATTGTTCAAAACTCAAAGTTGTATCCGGCCAGCTCTCAGCAAAGGCAAGCGCATTTACGAATAGGGTAATGACTTTGACTGGGTCCTGCATACTCCCCCACTATATGAGCTTCAGTCTTATGGTATTTCTGGTCAGCTATTAACTAATCCGTAGTTTTCTGATAGACCACTCTTTTGTTGTCAAAGCTGGTCCCTCACTTTGTGATCTCCCCCCAATTCTGAGAGGATTGCGCAAGGATCGGTGCTTGGTCCACTTCAGTTCCATTTTTACATTAATGACTTCTCTCCTAGTGCCCTAGAGAACACCGTTATGTATCTGGATGATGTCACCATGTAGGTCGCGAACCGGAAGTATTGCAATCAAGAGTGAAGCAAAAGAGACTCAAGTCCATCGACTGGAGCCTGCGGACCAAAAAGAGAAAAGTGAGAAAGTTTGTCATTTGGCAACGCTCCGGGTGCATAATTTTTAACCTATGGGGAAGCATCCAGATCCAAAAGTTGGTAAGAAAAAGAATTTAGGCTTCTGTTTCAATAAGGCGCAATCTTTTTCCACCACCACCAGCCATCCAGTAAACCGGCTTTCCGTGATAACATGATAACATGACAAAATATACCTTCCCATCCATCCCCGCAGAACACATCAAGTCCTTCAGAGAGCTTATATTAGCCCCGTAATTGAACACGGCAGCCAAATGTTACATTCGTGTCTGGCAAAAGATCGCAATATACTTGAGCGGACACAAAGAAAGGCCAGGAAACAAGTTCGCTGCCTTTCTGATACTCCTAACTCCAATATCTGCCTGATTTTAGCAAGCAACAGAATAAGGGTTAACCAGTTTGTTCATGTTTAATGTATCTTTCACAGGTCTGACGGATATTATTTTGTGTTTTCCAGTTCGGATACTAATAAGTTATGAAAAAATTGTTCATGCATCACCCTAGAACGAAAGTTCGAAAAAGCGTTTTCACGCATCGGGTAGTATTTCTCTGAAACATTTTACCCCAGGGAGTTTTTGAGGCAAAAAATAAACAGTCCTTCAAATCAAGGCTGGATAGACGTCTGGGTCTTTTCCATCTTAGGTCACAACTGCCGTCCTAAAATGTGGAAAAATAAGTGCCACTTTTCATATAATGGAAGGCTCATACGTTAAAGCTGTCTCACTGTGGGGATGGAATTAGCACTCTTCCTTTCCCTGCAGCTGAAACCAGACCACAGGAACTGGATGTGCGAGAGGGATGAAAATAAAAAGCAGTATAGAACCCGGTGTACAACATGTCTTGCACTTGGCCCTATTACACATCACGAAAACTGAAACATAAAGATCATTGGCTACTGAATATATCTGGGGTAAAGGTTTGAGAGAAGGACGCATGCACCCAGCGACATCTCCGAGATGCCCACCAGGAGCTGAAAGCAACCAAAAAACCTATTGAAATTATGTCAATCTAAGGCAGCTTTACAAAAGACCATCAGTGGGGTGAAAGGAGAATTAGATCGACCGGCAGCCATGCGAAAGTCGACCGCCCACCGGAATTTTTTCAGGTGGCATGCAAGCGGGATCAGGTGGCGCACGCAGAAACACTAAGACAAGTTACTCTTATGGTGAGGACGGCGGACTAGGCAATCAGGGATAAATAAGCGTAGAACGACCGAAAAAGGTTGGATCCATCAAAAGCGGCGGGGTCAAAAGGGATTCACCCAGCGATAGTAAAGACGCCGAGAGATATCTTGGTGAAACATTTCGTCCAGCTCCTTAATGCTTCGCTGGACGAAGGGCAGCTTCAGCTGACTGTTTGTCACCTGCGGTCTTACCGGAGCACGAAAAAAAGGAACAGAGATAACTCTGGCAACTGTATACTGGTGAGTTCACATCCGTCGTGCTGACAACCAATGAAAGGTTCCTGCGTGACGGAATAGTCGACCACCTGTGGGCCAAAAGGTTAATGATGGTGAAGTGATATGGGTTTTGGTAACGAAATTTGTGTCTGGTCAAATTAGTTGGCTTCCTGGACCAAGTAAAATGCGAGATATACAGGGACAAAAGAGTCGAAGTCTTCCGTCTGAGCTTCCAGGAGACCTTCGATCCCTTCAACCACAGGATTCCTGGCCAGAAAATACGGACTTTCGGATCGAACGCCAAAGTGAAAAATTGGTTATCATAGATCCTGAAAGGTAGATCTTTCAGGACGAGAGTCGATGTGTGCTTTATTAGGCACAGGACTGCTTTACATTCAGGTGCCTCAGATGTGTCTTAGGGCTACCTCGTTTCGTGTCGTACATCAACGATTTAATCAACTAGTTGGAAACTCCTGGTTTTATATCTGCAGATGGCACCAAATTACCAGGGACAGCGAACGGTAAAGCTGTCTGGAGGGATCTAGAAAAAGTTTGCCAGAGTTCGCTGAGATGGAATCTGCCGTTAAACTTGAACAAGTGCCAGCCGCTCATGAGACGAGGAACTGAACCCGCTCGAAAGATGGATCCACCTAAACACCAGGTCACGACTTAACAAACGCAGTGAACAAGGGACCTAGGAATATTAGCCGGTTCAGGCTTAAAACTGAGTTTGCCGTGTCAGAAAGCGGCCAAGAAGGCACGGTATGCCTTGCCCCAACTTGGGAGGATTGTAGCATCTTGGAAGTCCAAAGTTATTCCGGCTTCTTTCAAGGCGTTTGTCCGATAGTACGTAGGGTATCGTGCCTGGACACGGAGATACTATTAAGTAAGATGCATGGAAATACCAAATCAGGTTCGGCTTGTTTCTAAACGCTGTTTTGGACAGTTGAGGCAGATGGGATGTGAGCATGGGTTAAAAGCGCTCGACTTTCACCGCTCAAAAGATGAAGGAAAATATGACTGGATGTAGGTTTTCAATACCATTATAGAAGCAGCTGAAGCACGGGGTCAAGGCTGAGCTCCATTCCAAATAGGGGGGAGTAAACCACTGAGAGAAAACTGGAAACAAATGTGAGGGAGCGTGCAACTGCAGGACTGTTCACCCAAATAGTGGTCAAAGGCTGTAACAAGTTGCCAGAGGAAGAAGCCAATGTGGAATCAGTGCTTGAATTCACAGGGAAGCTGGAAAACGCATGGACATTTGTGGATGGGGAAGACAGCGCGCCACATGCAAGCTTCAGGAGAATGGTCGGGAAGAATGCAACCCCTTGATTTATACCCGTGAAGAGTATGGAAATGAGGGATGGATCCATATAAAAGATTCGCAACTCCATCATGAGAGCAGAAGAGCTCTATTAACATATTGCGGTCTGTAACACGAATTATCATAGCTGGGATCTCGTATTGCGTTTTGTTGCCCCTAACCCCCGTGATCACTTATGCATCAACCTTGCTCGGCTCCGTACGACTGAAATACTCACAACCCAAACACTTGAAAGGCAAAACGAAATGACGGTCGGAAGCAGCAGAACGTTGAGTGTATTTTACAGGGGCGTGCGTGAGAAACACAAAAGTGGCAGCCGTGCTAGGCGGCGAACAGTATGTAAAACAAGCAATCCGGAGGAACAGATCAAAATTCTACAGCAAGGGTCTTTTCTTAGTAGAGCGCCGGAGAAGGGTTTCGATCGGGACAGTACAGAACAAGCCAAAAACAATTGGATATCATGGTGCCTAGGCATCTCACGCCAATGGAAACGTTTTTTGCTCTTTTGGTGATCCTGCGAGTGCTAGTTTTTCCGAGCCGATCGTGCGCCGGAAGCCCAATCTGAAAAGCACCCTTAGGTGAACGCAGGAGGTTAAACCACCAGTCTAGCTGTACTCCGACACTGTTGCATTCGAGCTGCCCGCCCGATTTGCGTGGGTTAAAACGGCGGGTCTGGCCGCGTTCCATAACCAAGCGTCTCACGCTCACCAGCAATATTCACTAGACGAGGTTGAATACAATTGTATGATCCATGGTTCTCCGTGCTTTGGAGGGTGAACGATGTCGAAGGTGAGGATGATGGTTGCCTTGCCGAATAAAGTGGAACCGCATCCGTCCTATGGGTCCTTCTGAAGAAACGTACACCAGAAATTTTGGAAGCGGCGCTTGTGAGCATCAACTGATATTCGGCTTCGTGGCAGACACCAAAACAGTGGTTGGTGCTGCCTCCGTTGGTTTACCGTGGAGCAGACACGCCCGATAGCATATGCGATGCCTCCAGTGAAATCGGCTTCACTGTCTCTCTTCCCATCAGTAGCTTCCACAGTTAGCGCTGGTAGCGGTAGGGCTCTACCGGAAGGTGAGCTTCATGAGATGGCAGAAGTCAGTCAATCATTCCACATTCCGCAGTTGCAAATTAGATTCAACCAATAGGCACCGTGTCGTCTCTGCCGGCAACGGCAAAAACAAAAGGCCTCTGGTAGAATTTCATCAAGCAAAGCGGATCGGCATGCGGCGGTTGCAAAGATGGTCAAATTCCATCAGAGCGGACTGAAACGTGAGTTGAAGTATTCACTGTGGCTGAAGTGTAAACCAAGATCGTTTGACCCATGGTGAATTGGCATAAATCGTTCACATGTGCCTTGCAAGACGTTTTGCATTGTCACCACAACTGAAGTGTGTGGGCCTTAATGGAGCCACCAACTCTCCGGGAATGCGAAGCACACGGCCAAACATAAGTTTGTCCGATGTGGCGACCATTCCATCTTTAAAGGAGTTATGAGAGCCTAAAAGAGCTAACCGTAATATTTCGCTCCAAAGCGAGTTGGCCTCTACTGGCGGAGCGGATTTTAGTCGCCGGCGCAATTTTACCAACGAACCATAAACTTGCGGGAGGTGAATAGTTGTTCTAATATGTGCGCAGCCCAAATTTGGAATTCAATTTGCAAACGCCCTGCCAAAGTGAGATCTACGGTCGGTGGTCACCATAGATGGGCAACCAAATATACCAATCCAACCGGTCAAGAATGCGTTCTATGTCTCTCCTGACGTAGAAAATGGGATTTGTATAGCCGGCGCACAGAGACTATATCGGTTTACACGGGTAAGTATGAAGACGTAGTCGTGAGACTGCAAGGGAGGCCATAAGAGGTCAACGTGTACTTGGCGAAAACGTGTCTAGGTTTCGAGAAACTCAGCTAGTGGAGCATTGGTATGCTGATGGACTTTTATCCTTTGGCACTGGAGACAAGCGCGAGACCACTGGCACGCCTCCAGCTTAACGGTGACCCGCAAAAACGCTCGATCACTCGCTTAACCGAAGCAATCACACTCGGGTGGATGGGGTTGCGTTAAGTAAGAAACCTGGGATAAAATGGAGATGCGGCTAACCACCGACCTTGAACGATCTTGCAATACGCAGCAAATGACTGTGATCTGTGACGCTGTGATAAGCACAACGGCCACGTTTATGTAGTCGTCGTGTTCTAGTCGGTCGATGTCAGAATCCATCAACTGAGCCTGCACCGTTGCATCGAGGTCGATGCTTAGTGTCCGAGACAAACGAAACTGGTCTGCATGGGAAAGTGTATCAGCGGCGGAGCTGTCTGCTGCAGAAACATGTCGTATGTCCACAGCTAACTGCAAAGCAAAGTCTAGATGGCAAATCTCACATGGGGAACGGCTTTTGAAGGCTGAATGCAACGCGTATACCGGCGTTTTGTGAACTGAAGACACTTTGAAGGGTCGATCTTCTAATGCATCTAAAGCGCTGAACATGGAAAAGGACAGCCGGAAACTCCCCGTGAACCATACTGTTACTAGACTCCGCCGGCTGCAGCCTGTTGGAAAAGAATGTCAAAGGCCTCCAAAAACCGTTGAAATGCAGCCTCAAATACAGTGATCGAGGTTTCAATTATTAATAACGTAATCATTTCTCGATTTACGAGAGACGTGCACAAGACAAGTTCAGATTCATTCAAGGATGGGGCACTGGAAACACGGAAAAGAGCCAGTCATGAAACCTAAATTCCTGTGGACCCATGATTAGACTCGGCTAGACAAGCGTTTTCTAGTTTTAAATCAAAGCTAGTTAACCGTTTGTCAGGATTATACAAGACTTTCTGCAACTTATTTTCAATCGCAGTTTGCTGAATATTTCCTGCCTGGATGCATCAAGGACTCGTATCGTGGGGGCAAACTTTGGCCCGAAAGCGATGGCGGACGTCGAGTTGCGACTAGGTATCCCGAAAATCGAGAGGGTTATATGATGGATCAAGAATTTAAGGTGGGAAGATGAAAACCGGTATGGATGTGATAGCGGAACCGGACTGGACGCCATGTGAAATGGATAAGCAAGGTGGATAAGAGAAGACAGAGCTCCAACATAACGCTGAAGATGAAGCAGAAAGAGCATTCAAGGTTGTATCAAACTATTCAGGGATGAAATTTCATGAAGACCTAGACAACGGAAATCCTAAGAGTGTTTACTAAACTCATGTGGCTGCGAGCGAACTGGACTGAAAGGTTTGAGGGAAAGAAAGCAAGTTCTTGTGAAAACTTTAATCAGCCCCCAAATACACCTACCCTGAATGACCTGCGTGTTGTCCTATTTTGATGTCGGAGTTCTGGGTGTTCTTTAGCAGCAGGGGTCTGGATGTTGGGGGGCCCAGTTAGGCACTATTCCAGTGACATATAACGATGCTTTGGCCAGCCTTGATGGTCCGTGTGGGAGGGGGTACCCACGGCGGTCAGTGATGTGGTTCGGTGTCTTTTGGCTAAACGGACTGATACTAGAATGCCAGATCTGGATGGCAGCTTCCGAGCTGGGATGGATAATCAGCGCATAGGATGGGATGGAGTTCTTGGCGACAAGATCTGCATTGCATTTGCACTTTCTGTTAGCCGGTGCGTAGGTATAGTCATTGGCCAGCCTGTGAAGAGCCTGAGAGGGTGAAATAAGGGACAGTCTGGACTTTGTTCGAGCTCTTGGTATGGTGAGTAAACAGAATAGGTTTATTGTTACCATTCAGTTTCTTACGAGCATTTCAAGGTCCAAAAGAATTTCTTGTGGTGACAGGATGGGTGCCACAAGCTTTCCACTTGCTTACTCCCCATAAGGTGGATGGCTCAATCAGTCCTGGGATGCATTGTCCTTAGTCGCAACGTGTTTGTCAGTCAACGTTTGACATTCCCGCAGATGCAATTTGCAGTTGTCTGATAGAATGGCTGGCAAATCGTTAGGGAATAAAAGTCACCCTAAGTCCTGTTTCTGGAACTCGTCTATTCTACGGGCTAGCTGTTCATTTGACGGGGGATCAGTTACAATTGACTATGTTTGATATCACCGATGTTACTACTTCGGAATTCCAAGAATGAATGCCAATGAAATGAGCGTCAGATGGCTGAATGGGCCGGATGCTAAGGTATCAGTTGCCAGGAGAATTCATAGAGAGGTGAGGAGAGAAACTTCAGAGTTTTTAAAAAGGACGGTAGAAACTTGTAACACATGGTAGTTTCAATAAGCCTGCGCAATCAATTAGGAGCGAAGAGAAAAAGACGGCAGTTGTTCTAGACGACAGCATTCGTGCCAGATGTGCTTTGGGGGAACAGGAGCAAGTCGAAAACTAGAGGGTGAGTGGTGAAGCATATGTGGACTGTCCGAGGCGCTACTTCCCCTGATCGTCCCACAACGCAATCAGATTCCTACCTACCGAACAGCGGCGATTTGAGGCTTCCCTTGTTTTAGGATCAGGTCTGAGATGATGGCATACTCCTTGGCTTTTCAGCAGCAGCCCGAGTTTGCTTCTGTTTCTGGATTCAAATCGATCTCGGAGAAATATTTTTCCTGACAGAGAAAAGGTTCAGCTCACATAGACTCTTTTCACAGCTTCTCCGGCTGAACTTAATTTTTGTTATATATTTTTCACAACTGCTGACGGTGGTCTGTTTCCCCACGTTCGGAGATGCTGACTTCAGCATGCCGCGGTCATTCAAGGGTTTCGTTTGTGCGAACTAGAGGAAGCCAAACTGGGGATAAGCAAACACGCGAAGGATGGTGGTTTATGTCGTGGAGCACAAGCATGCACGAATAGCTGCGGCATCTTCAAAGCCTAATACTTCTTTTATCAATGACTGCCACTTGAAACCTGCCAATGTGGACTGGTTTCGTGCGTAAGTGAATCGGGCCGTCGGTGTGACATGGGCAGCTTTGTGTGAAACTAGGCTAGGTACTCAGCAGACTACGTTTACCAGATTCGCGTATGCAGGTTGGTGAGAATGAAGATGGGTTGGTAGGAACAGCAAAAGAAACCTAGAATATATCCTTGAATAAAATGTGTGCGAGGAGAGAAACCGGTTCCGGTAATACCCGACGTAGACTCAGAATTGTTTATGTTGCCGTAGTAAGCAAACGGTACAGGCATCTAGAAGAAAAGGAGCCTGGGAGGAGAAAACCAAAATGAAAGGAAACGTATCGCGGTAATGCCCCCCCCATAGAATCCATCATTCTTCTGTTATCACAGACCCTAATATTATGTGGTATTTTCCGACGGATGCAGTAATTACTAAAATCCTTAACAAACTCCTCACGCCTGAGTCTCTGAGAGATGGAAGCCGCACACACGAATAAGGTTTGTTGTGGTCATTAGTCTGCGGACTTCGTTTTCGAAGGCGACGGTGGAGAATGATAAGAGATGCAACTGTTGCGTCAGTGAATTCCACAAGGAAGAATGTTTAAAAATAAAAAGTTTGCTCTGACGTTTGTTACCGTTATGCCATTGTCACGGGGAGTTCCAGTCCCCTAGCCCCGCTGCTGCATATCTGTTTTTGAGGTGTGAAGTTAGGATAGCCTCAACTACCCCGTTCGGGTCCATAAAAATTACCCCTGATAGAACTCCTATTCAAAGGGAGGCCCTCAGACTGTGTGCAAGTGAGAAATCAAAAACGGTTCAACCAAACATAAATTCTCCCAAGCTACCCAGCAGGGCCAGGAGCTTGGTACCTAACCTTTCCCTGCGGCCCCACCACAGCCACAGGCAAGTGTTGACTTAGATAGCCCATTACCGTCTCCTTTGCCACGGCCCTCCTGGAAACGCCCGGATATAAACCCATCACCTACGACTTTCTCTGTGGGCCTTAATAACCCCTCTTCTCTCCGGGAAGCAAAAAATGTCTAGCATTAATCAAAACTTGCCCTGCTCCCTCCAGACCTTTAAAACAATAGCTACTGGTGGTAAACCTGCGCCTACATCGTCAACAATCAAAACACTGCTCCCCGGTAGAACAACGTCGGCGTTGTTAGCCCAGCAACCAAACTACTCCAACCCCACCCTATTCCATCCCACTGTTAGTCCCATCACCCCGGTGCCTCAACTGCCTGACTGTAATCGCGCTGACTTTCTATTGCCAGCCGTTCGTTTCGCGGGGACCGAAAGGTCACTGCCGAAAGTTTTTCCGAGCCGCAAGAAAACCGCAGACTCGCACTGTAGATTTAAAAGACCTAGCGATGCGCCAGCTGTTCCCCGACAAAGTCCTTCGCTGTTGAGTCAGATTTCCCAAGACAACTATCTCTGGCATCCATTAAGCATACCTCCACCGTCATATCGGTACTACCACCAACCTCCGGTTACCAGCGCCTCGGAACAAACACAAGGACCGTACCCCATTCCACTAATGTCTGTTTTTCGACCACACCTTCCCAGCCAGAAAAGTCCCTCTTCCTCCTTCCTCCGGAACCACCACCGCCATCTCTTTTTTCTTACACAAACCCAGTCCCTTTCTGCTGCCCTCCACACTGGTCCCCCCAGTACTTCGAGTTACCCCCATGCTAGCATAAGAAATAACGCTATATGTCCTCGTTCCTCCTCACCTCCACCTTCTTCTCTCGCATCTCATTCAGCGCCTACTAAAATAGAATTAATTCCATCTCCTTACGCAACTATTCCCATTACACTTGACCCTCCACGCACCGTCTCCGTATCTTTGCAACCCAACCAATCGCCCCGCCTCGATGGCACTAATTAACTGTCTTTCAATCCCAAATAAATTCACTCACTTGAGAAGCTTTGCTGCGTCTTCCAACCCGGATATAATCTCCATCACTGAGTCTTGGCTTACCAAGGATACACCTAATAGTGCGGCTTCTCTTGCGGGATACCAATCCTTTAGAGGTACTAGAAACGACCACCGTGGGGGCGGTTGCCTTATTTATGCAAGATAGGGCCTATCAGTCTCCGTTCTTACGCATCCTACACTCGAACTGATCCAAGAATTGATATAGCTCACTATTAAGGTGTCTTCTTGTGTTATCCACACTGGCTGTATCTATCGCCGTCTAGCACATAATGAAACTGGGCTCCTCCTCTTAGCGGACGCATTTGACCACCTTGCATCCCTCCCATCAACATCGAAAACCATTGCCGGAGACTTCAATCTCCCTGGAGTAACCTGGTCCACGATTACGGCTCCAACAAGCCTAACATCATCCGTCTCCCAGCTACATCATGGGGTTGGGGGCAGCACGAAGCGTCACCCGTATCTTTACACATACTGATCACCACATTTTGGTTCATGTCGGAAATAAATTTCCAGGGAGCGGCCACAGGGTAGTTCACAGTGGAATCTATGTCCATGCCCCCTCCCTAACTATCCTATTGGCACAACTCGCCCACCTTATCTTGACTAGCAGCACTTCCCCTCTCTCGTACGCCAACTTGACTGGGGAAGCTTTTTCCTAGCGACTGACCCATAGACGGCTGCAGATGAATTTTGGCGCAACATGGCCAGCTTCATCTCCAAACTTACCATTATAGAACAAATGACTAGAAAAAGGACTTCACAACTTGCCTCCCTGAGAGTCAAATATGCTAAGTCGCAGCGGTGCTTTTCATTGACACAAGGCTTTTCTAAGTTTATTCTTTTGCACCATCTGTCTGACACTATCTCCCGCCTAATTAAATCTTTCCTTCGGAAAGAAGATGCTAGGGCGTCGAGGCATAAAAATCATCCCATAATACTTTCAAAACTATATAAATTAAGATCCCGTGATCGCAAACCATCAGTAAACTTCCTAGTTTTGCCTAATAGTTAGTTTGCGACAAACCCAAAGAACATATCTGAGGCGTCCAATCAATATTTTGCCTCCTCCATGGCCCCAGCTGCAGTCAGCGGCCCACCCGAACTACAGAATGGGAATAACTCCACCTTATCTTCTGTGTCCTTTGATGTTAAGACTACTGAACGACATTTACCCAATTTCGAACCAGAGTTTCACCAAGGCCCTGATGGCATCCCTCCATCAGCTGTTCTTAAGTGTGGTCCTGACCTACCTTTGCTGCTGCTCAACCTCTTTACACTTTCCATTAACTCTGGTGCAGTTCCGCTTAACTGGAAGCACTCTGTAATAACCTTTTTTTCATAAGAAGGGGTCTCTGCATGATATTTCCAATTACCGTCCCACCAACCATAGGCCTGTTATCGTCATGGTTACGGAAAAGGTGGTAAAATGATCCATCGTGGACCACCTTTTAGCCTCCAATCTCCTTAGCCCCAAAGAGCACGGATTTTTCCAATCCCTTTCTTGCTCCAACTGTCAATTTGACTTCCTAAACCTTCTAGCCAACCTAGCGAACGGGAGTACGGCATTCGCGGTCACTACCTTGATATGTCTAAAGCGTTTAATCTTTTCCCTCATCCGCACCTTTTATCCAAAGTAAGCTCCTCTGGCGTCACCGATCCTCTTCTATCCTGGCTGTCGTCTTACCTGACCCAAAGATCATTGACGGCATTTCCTCCAACCCCAGACCTGTTACCAGTGGCTTCATACAGGGCAGCGTACTTGGTCCCTGCTATTCCTTATGTACATTAATGATGCGCTAGATTCAACATCTCACGGCGTCCCTTTCCTGTGTGCTGATGACATAAAAATAGTTTGCTCTCTTAGATCAAATGAATTTATTACTGCGGTTAGAGACATTTGTGCCCATTTGTCTGTCTTGGGCGACCGTTAGACCTCCTGGATGATGAGCTTCTGTGCCGATAAGAGCGAATTACTCATATATAGGTGTACACTACCTAAAGTTTCAATTTCGCTGCGTGGATCTCCTACTGCATCCGAACCCACAACCCGTGACCTTGGTTTCAACTACTCAGCCTCTCTTAATTTCTCAGAGCATGTAGTCATTCAATCGGCTAGAGCTAGGAGAAATTCAAGTCTGATTTTTCGCACAGAGAAGCTATCCAAAACCATCTTTTGCATTTATAAAACACGTTCGACCACTCATTGAGCATGGCACTTCAGTGTGCTTCAGTGTGTCAAAGTCGGATAGGATTTTCATTGAAAGTATTCAGAGACGCAAGTGATAGGTTGGTCGACGACTCTGAATTACAAGGAACGCTGTCTAGCCCTCAAACTTGAGCCACTTTGGCTACAGCGACGGTAAAATAACCTGGCTTTCCTGCATAACCTGGTGAATAGACGCTCCTTCTCCACCGAACCAACTATATTCTCCTCTGCCAGCCCCTACCTTCTCTGTCATAGGTTTCTAATCACCCATACAGAAATTACCAAATCCTCTTTAAGGTTGCATTTCTTTCTTGTTGTTTGCGCCAAACTTTGGAACAAACTGCCCATTAGCATTCAGTGAACACAGAACCAATCCAATTTTAAGGCGGCCTTAAATACTTACCTAAGCACCACCCAGGTCCCTCAATTGACCAACACCCCTATCTCGGAAGAGCGTGCCTTTGAGTCAGCCATCAGTTTCTTAATACACATCCCACCCCCCTGCTTTCCATAACACTCAATCTTAGGGCGCAGGAGAACCTAGTATACTAGCCCAATACGACTAACGCCGAAGATTAACCCTCGCTGATCGCTGTTCAAATGGAATAGCCGTAACCATTTTAAGGGGGGACCTACCCCTGGCCCACTACTAGGCCCAACGCTTCTCAACTGGCAGACGTGCAAATACTATGGATATGTCTTTCCCGCTTTCCCATTCACTCCAATACTTCTCGGTACTAACCTGGTCACTTCACCACATAAATTCTTTATTATTAGCCAACCCTAGGTCGGACCTTTTCATTGTGAAATATCGTTCCTTGTGCAATTCATTGCTCCATCAGTCTAACATCGCCTTCAAAAACGAAGTCCGGAAACTACTGACAGTTCAGTCCATTATTCGCATATACGACCCCTATCTCTCAGAGACTCAGGTGTACCATGTTTGGTTAGGATTGTAACAGTTACCACAGTAAAGTCTCCAAAACTTGCGTCTCAGCCAACAACACTAAATAACATTGAGGTCCGTGATGGCAGAAGGATGCTGGATTCCATGACAGCTATAACCGCGATTAACCCTACTTATATCAATCTTCTCATCCCGGATTTTCTTACCCATAGATTTCTCAGCCCCCGATTTACTCTGCAAACATGAAGTATCCTGTTATTATGCTGGGTATTGCCGGAAATAGTTTCTCTTCGTAGACACTTCATCAGAGGACACATTTGGGGTTCTTTTTACTCTTCCTGCCCACTCATCTTGCTCTCCAGCAACCCGCGAACCAGGTAGACTCCTTTCCCTTAATTACCCAGCCTAGTTTATTTAAAAAAAAGGAAAATCTGTTCGCGTCACATAGACGATCTGTTTCGCTTATGCAAGACACAAGTACACGTTAGCAATTTTCAAGCAGCACCCGTTAATGAAGACAGGACACGGCGTTGGCGATGACGCAGCCCTACGTACATGTTTGTGTTTTACGGCATGAGCCACTATCCTCCTAATGCTTGTTTATCCCGACTTTTGTTTATTTAGTCCGTGCGAGAGGCCAAATTACTGCGACATGTTTGCTTCAGCATCTTCGAAGGTGGAGAAAACAGATCACCCCCAGCAGTTGCGAAAAAACAACGCGGAAAATCAAGGTCAGGTGGAGGATCTGTTGAAAGTACCTATAAGGGTTCAAACAATACTCTGTTAGAAAAAGAAAAGTCTCTGCTGGATCAGGTTGACCCTGGAAACCAAAGCACGCTCGGGCTGCGAATGAATGGATCGCCTTCTACGATGGATATTTGTGCCATCAGCCCAGACCTGATCCTTCTATATGGGGAAACCCCACACCGCCCTTATTTGGTTTTTAAGCTTTTGGCTGCTTTGTTGGACGGTCTGGGGAAGTGGAGCACCGTACTGTCCACTTATGCTTCAACACCCACCCCTCTATGTTTCAACATGCCACTCCCAACCGCGCACCTGGTACGTACGCTAACATCTATAACAACTGCCTTCTTTCTTAATTATTCATGCAAGTATGCTGAAACTACTATGAGGTGCAAGTTGCTATCGTCCTGTTCAAACACAAATTACTGATCCCAATATTCTTATGCTTCTCTCCTCTTTCCTCTCTGTCACTTCTCTAGGCAAATCCCGTCCTAGCATCCAGACCATGCTGCTATCCGCGACCCATTCATTTATACCCTTTCCTGGCATTTGGAAGTAGTAAACATCGGCGGTTGACCACATGATCAGCTATAACTGACTCCCTGTAGCATGTACACTAGGCGATTCACACAAACAGAATAAATAGAGACTTTATTCCCCAACCATTGCGCTAGCCGTCCTATCAAACCACTGCAATCTGCATCTGCGAAGAGGTCAGAAGATGAAAGAGGAACGAGTTACAAATAAAGACCATGCAGCCTGGGACTGACTGTGCCATATACCCCATAGGGAGAAATCAGATGTCATTTGTTGCACACATCCCGTCAAAGTAAAACTACCTCCTACGATGTCAAGACAGCCGTCAGGACACTGTAATTTTGTAAGAAGCTGACTGCTATCGCTGTTTCCTTTGTTTACTCAAATTAACATCAGCTGGAAGGAATTCTAAACTGTCCTCTCTTCCCGGCTGTTCTCCGAGCTCGCCAGTGACCACGGATGCAACGCAAACTCGCCGAAGGCTCCACTCAGACCTTTTCGCTGGTTTCCTATCCCTTCCTACCTGGACCTGACGCTCCAGTGCCTAGCCGCATAACCCTAAGACAAACAAATCAACGCCAAGGACTGCCCTGGGTGCCCAACCCCAGGTGAACCATTACGATTGCCAAACAGCTGCTAACACTACGGAAATGCCGCGCAATCCCCCAACCACCCGACCCAAAGCGTCAAGGAACACCATAATCTCCAATATTTAACAAGGACAACACAGGTCATTCATGGAGAATTTATTTGAGGATTGATTGTAAATCTTACACGTACTGGGTTTCTTCCCGCCACACATCAAAATCCGCTCCCAGCCGCATAAGTCCAGTGACCATTTTTGTAAGTTCCATTGTCTCTCTCCACAAGTCTTCATATATTTTCGTCTCGTGAATTGTTTGATGCAGCCTTGAAGGTTTCCTGCTGTTTCATTTTAGGCAATATTTTGACTATTGAATGTTGTTAATTAACATTCTCCATCCACCTCATATGATATCCAGTGTGACTTCCACTTTTCTCCATCCCGATGTTACATCCATATTGATCTTCACCTTTACCGTATTAACCTCCTGATTTTTGATGAACCTGGCCATCTGATAACACCCACCATTTATTCCAAGCCAAATTATGCGCCCGCGATGCGCACCTTTGATGAGTTTAAACATGGATTGACTCGCAGTGCGCTACTCATAGTCATCTCCAGAAAGTTTCGGCGATGGATTATCTAGCTCTGATCTAAAACCCAAAACTCGTGATCAGCCCATCTTATTGCAGGTTATGTTTATGAGAGCAAAGACACGGCAATTTTACGGCTAAATTTTTGTTTTGCAATTTCCACTGCGCCATCTTTGTGAAAATTAGATCTTGGCTTGCGCATGCCTCTCGAATGTCGAGAAATTTACCCATTATTTTTATTTCGGGTGTCCAAGGGAGCATGCAGTTGGATTTTTGAAGTGAAGAGCAAAAAAGCATTTGGTACCGAAGACGAGACTGTTGAATGACACTGACCAAAGCCTTTGAAGTTCAAGATTCAACACTTTATATTTTTTCTTATAGCTTTGGTTTGAATAAGTGCCCACTAGCCGCTTTGTAGGTACATGCTCAACGTTTTCGTCTGCATTTTGTGGAGTAAGGAATAATTCTCTAAGGTATGTCTGATGTGTTTTTCGAAAGGGTTTATTTTACCCTGGTACAGTCTGGATGTCCTGTATGTTAACCCTACTATTTTATTGGCTTTCATAACTTGAGTAAGTGCCTTTTCCAAAACTTTGAAGCCGCAAGAGCAGTTTAGACCAGAGTTCGAACCTTGTGGCTAACGAGGATGGTTTGCTTTTGAGTACGTAGGTGGAGCTATTTTGATGATAGCGTCCTCTTAACAGGTCCGTGAGGATAGCATTGACTTCAGCCCAGATAGAACGAAATGCCGGAAGACGTTAATCACGCATACAGGCAGATGTAACTGTTGATAAGAATGGGGCTGTGTGTAGCCCTGAATAGCAGTGACACCCGCCAATGCAGCCACACACGAAGTCGAGACGGTGTTCCCACAGAATGTGACGATGGGCTTTTTCAGCTCACATTTCGTTACGCCATGTTCGTCAAGTTGATCAAAAAGAGCATGTAGGTGAGCTGGCCGTAGACCCTGCAAGTGGATTGCAACTGAGATATCGTCCAGCAACACACCCCTTTTCTCTAAACGTCGTGTGACCTCGGAAATAAACCTCTGGAAGGTTTGGGCCGCATTGCTGAGGCCGGAGGACATCCTCACGAAACCAAACAGTTCAAAAAAGCGTGATCACCACCATTTCTCATACGTTGGTCTACTATATTGGGATTTGGTTTTTAAACCGCACTAAACCTATTTAGTTGATGACCCTGCAATCAGAAAGCGGCAATATGGGGTCCTGAATATAGAGAATCGGGCATCCATCGGGGCGCATGATCCTTATGAGTGTTCTATGGTCCCCGCAGGGTCATCAGTCGCCGGTGGACTTCATAACCATTTGGAAGTTTGAGACCCTTTGACTACTGAAAGGTCGTGCGATGCCCGACTCCAACATTTGGTCAAATTCCGCTTTGTCCACGCAGAACTTTTAGATGCTATGGGACGGGGCCGACTGAGGGTTGGGGTCCTGTGATTTCCTTGTGGAGCAGTAACTTAGTAGTGACGGCAAGAAGTGGCCCGGTGTGCTAGCCGGCCCTAGTCAGCAATGTTTGTCGGTCATTTATTGTCTCGCACCGAGCATCGACCAGCAGGTTGAAATGCTAGAAAACTTCTGCGCGAAGAATAAAGTACGGAACGTGGGTGACGATGGATACTCAAAGCAACGTACGGTTCAGAACTATATTGGCGTGACGGAACGAAGTCCGCGCGTGTGAATGACAGTGCCGTTTGCAGCCCGTTGTCTCCACCTGTACATTGGTCACATTATTCTGGTCGCGGGCGGCTACACTAACCTCGACACCACAAACAATCGGTTTGTTGTGAAGTCCTCGACTTTGGGGGGGGGGGGGCGACAGTTGTTAGATAGCCCTATGTCTTGCGCCACAAATGTGAACCGGGGACCCATTTTCCGTTTCTTAATTGGTAATGAGCACTCCGCGCCACCTTTTTGCAAAATTCTCATGGCGGTTGTGATGCTTACAGCAGGATTTCCTTGATAACAGAAATCTTCGAAGAGATGGAGAGCTATTAGGCCTGCCTCCACGCGGGCTTAACCGATCCCACGGCTAATCTCTATCCACTGGTAGTCGTTGCAACCAAGCGTCGAATTTCGTCAACATGGCCGTTAATTCGTCTCGCCCTGCGAGGATGCGGTTAATGGGCACGGGAACGTGCCATTGCTGAGGCACCTGGGCTACAGCGCGACATGGTGTCTTCAATGATTCCTGCGGTCTTCTATAATGAATATTTACGCGCAGCGCTTAACGAATGAGGTGCATGTGGTGGGGGCCGTTGTAGCTAAGACCCGCCCAGCGCCGAGTCGTCACCCAAAGTGGCAGCCGTGCTAGGCAGCCAACGATATGTGAAACAAGCGAACAGGAGGAATATATATCTAAGTTCCGCGAACAAATGGGGGCACTAGTGTTAGTCCTAGTTCCAGTTAGATTACAGGACTATACGGCGAGATGTCTGATCACACAGGTTCGTGCACCGAGAGCTCCTTGGATCTGACGATACTTTCACAACAAGGGGGTGGAAAACCCTTTTCAGTTCCTATGGCGAACGAAACAAGCAATGAGATGCTTTCGTCTAGATCATCCCCTCAACCCCACACTCCACACACTGTCTTCTGCAAACACAGATAGCCATGCATTGTCTAGTTTCCTTCGTGTGCTGATCTTTACTCGACCACTTCGTCCGGTAGCTTGTTTCAGCCATTCACCGCTGGTGTGGCAAACGACTTTCTCCTCAACCCGATGGTTACATGTTCTGTCATAATCTATGGGTAGGCCGGCTAGAAAGGGAATATAGACTAGAAGCTTATTGTGTAGCCCTGCACAGGACGCGAAGTGTGGGAGACCTCCTTTCCCCAAAGACAGAGAGGTAACAGAGATTCGGCGTGACACGTGTAGTAAATTTTTCCACTGTGCTTATGGGGGCATGAAGGACATTTATGAGCTGTACTGTCAGTTCTACAAGTTAAAATGGGTTTGCCCAGTTTGCAAAAGGCTCATGCGAAATGTCGTCCTGGGGAACACCCAGATATGCCAATGACAAACCTTGCCGAAGGTAGATGACGGGAGGTAGTTGAGCTGGGCAACACTGTTGGCAACGGTTTACTAAAAGCTGTCTCCAAGGCTATTTTGCGAAAAGCCATAGGTGGAATGAAAAATCACCAGGGAGTTAGATCGGCCGGCAGTCAGGAGAAAGCCGACCGTCTATTGGAATCTTTCAGGCATTATAAAGGCGGGATCAAGGGACACACGGACAAACGCCATATCCCATCACCCTTATGGTTAAGATCCTGGACGGAGCGATCACAGAGGGAGAAGTTTCAGCTCCAGCTGCAGTCAAATTACAGGACTATACGGCAAGATGCCTGATCGTCCAGGTTCTTGCACCGAGAGCTCCTTGGATCTGTCGATGCTTCCACAACAGAAGGATGGAAGATCGTCTTCGTGTGGGAGACTAAAACAATGGACGTGCAGAAGGCCGCAAGGCCTGATGGAATCCAGTCAGGGATATCCGAGACGATGGCGGATATCCTGGTGAAACCTTGCGTGCGGATGTTTAAAGCATCGTTGAACGAAGGTTCGCTTTTCGCGGACTAGTTTACGTCGATAATCATACTGGTGAATGAAGACGGGGACAGAGACAAATGTGGAAGCTATAGCCCATTGGGTCTGATAACTATCACGCTGAAAACTCTTGAAACGTCCTTCTTGCAGGATAGTCAAGCACCTAGAGGCTAAACGATTGTTGATGATAGAGAAGCACGGATTTTGACATAAACGGTCCTGTCTGACCAACCTCATAAGCTTCCTGGATAAAGTACCAGGGAGAATCGACAGGGGCGAAAGGGTAGAAGTCTGCTGTCTGGACTTGCAGAAGGCGTCTGATTCCATGAACCACAGGCTTCTTGAGAAGAAAGTGAGGGATTTCAGAGTGGATGCTAGAATGAACAATTGGATGGCACCAATTCTGAAGGGTAGATAAATGGGTGCCGGTCGGGCAGAGGATTGCTATAAGGCGGAGTGGCTCAGTGGTCCCTTTTAGGGCCAATACCATTCCTACTGTATGTCAGTGATAAGCCAGTGGATTGGAAAATCCGTGCCTCATGTTTTCTGACGACGTCAAAATATTGAGGACAGCAAACAAAGATGCTATTTAGAAGGATTCGGATGAAATTTACCAGTGGCCGGTAAGCTGGGATCTTCCGTTGAACTTGAACAAATGTCAGCGGCTCGTGGATGGAGAAACAAATTGCCCTTGCCCCATGGGTCTATCTGGGCATCTGGTCGCAATGGGACAAACCCAGCAAGCAAGGGACCTCAGGATAGTCGTGAGCACAGACTTCAAACCTAGTCAGCAATGTCAGAACGCGATCAAAATGGTGTGTTGTCTTGCGCCAACTTCAGAGGACCGTTGAATCTAAGAGGCCTAACGTTCTTCTGCCTGTACTGTAGGCATTTTCGGACGGCACTTACAATACCGTGTCCAGGCAGGGGAACTGTATTTGGTAAGAGGTAGGAAAATACTGAAACAGGTTCTGTGTTTTGCACGGTGGTTTCGGACATTTGAGGCCTATGAGATGTGAGCAGAGGCCGAGGGCGCTTGGCTTGTGCTCTGTGGAAAGGCGTAGGTAAAGAGATGACTGAATACAGATTATTAGGGATCTGGCTAACGTATAGGTTCACCGGGGAGCCCTACTCCAGCCATAAGGAAAAAATGCACTAAGAGGGATCGGGGAGAAAATTGTGCGCGGACACGAAACCACCAGGCTGCGGAACAAACAAATTACCATAAGAATGGTGAATGGCTGAAACAAGCTACCGGACGAAGTGGTCGAGTAAAGATCAGCACACGAAGGAAACTAGACAATGCATGGCTATCTGTGTTTGCAGAAGACAGTGTGTGGAGTGTGGGGTTGAGGGGATGATCTAGAAGAAAGCATCTCATTGCTTGTTTCGTTCGCCATAGGAACTGAAAAGGGTTTTCCACCCCCTTGTTGTGAAAGTATCGTCAGATCCAAGGAGCTCTCGGTGCACGAACCTGTGTGATCAGACATCTCGCCGTATAGTCCTGTAATCTGGCTGGAAATGTAACTAGAACTTGATACACAGCTGACCACGCCGCTACATTGTGCGCCTAAGGGGATGTCGTCCCGCTGGGTGTTACTAAGTGGCGAGTGTCAAGATTCGTGTCTGGAAGTGGTATTTTCGAGTACAATTGTGGGCTTCAGACTAAACGGCAGCCACGGTTACGTCCTGTCTCCATGAGGTCTCTATTTTGACATCGTTCTGCTGCACTGGTTCTTTGATTTGATAGTAACAGCGTATTGTACATTGTTTGCACTTAAGCGTGCCCGGGGCTAGCGCCACGTTGATATATGGAAAACTAGGAGTTTTGGACGCTGTTGCTGAATTTTATATTGAAAAGAGCATTCGAACTCAGCTCAGTGCTGTTTTGCAATCGTAAGCTTTGCGCGAAAGCGGTCTACTTTTGGTTCTCACCGGGCAACACCGAATAATGCTGGAAGGAAAATCACAAGACCATAAATCAGGAGGATTGTGAAGGGTTGTAGTCATTTTTGGTTGCGATGAGGCCGCTGTGGCGTTCGACCTTCTTGTATAACGTACGTAACCATTGCGCTGTAGGATTTAGTGGACTCCATCCCGATAGTTTGCCTCTTCGCTCGGAACGTGCCACTGCTTAAGGTTTTCAAACCCCTCGGCCAGGGCAAGGACTGCCCGCCTGGACCCATATTCTAATCATTGCTTTGCTCAGTGAATTGAGTGAGATCATCTAGGAACACGTGGGGCACGACCCAATAGCCTGCATCCAACCTCGGCTTTGCTAATACATTTATCTTCCTACGCTTAATGTTTAAGCACCAGTAATCTTCATCTATCCAAAATGACCACTTCTGATCTGACGTTCTCATCGAAACTCGACTTTTGATCGATGAGTGAATGTCGCGCCCACTCCACACTTTAATTGGTGGAAGCCGGCTAAGCCTTCTCTATACGTAAAGATACTTCGTCTGATATATTGTTGTCAACAAATTATCCACTTCATTTAACTCTTCAGTCCCAAGAATAAAGTCCAGTGCGGAACATCCCAAATAGTCACACTGTTGTGCAGATCATTGACAAATACCTTGAAAATTCCCACTGAGCACATTGATAAAACACAATTTGGCGAACAAGCTCATTTTCAGTGATTCGTACTCATGCCATTACATCACTATATATCTTGACAAAAATTTCACTATAGGAAGGGTTGGATTAGTCAGATACAAATATGGGTGAGGAAGGGATTTGTGGTGTTACATGCATAACCTGAATACACAAGAATGTGTTGTGTTAATTTTTTTTGTCTAGGGTTTGCATTGGAACGGAGGGTGGGTCAGGGGATTTGAAGCACAACCACAAATTGTTTTTGAGAACACAGTGGAGGATTGTGAAGACGGATTGCGACAGTCTCCGCAGTGCTTAAGAGGCGACTCTTTGCCACTTGGCCTGGATTGTTGACCTCTTACCTTATACAGGGTCCGGAAAGCTTCGCATCTTGTTCGAATCCCGCCCCGTAGTGTCATTATGATTGAAAGACAAAGACCCTGATTTTGCAGCCTCGTTTTGCATCTATTCATTCACATGTTCCTGTGGGACAATGTACATCGGCCGCACGACCAGGCGCTTGTCTGAACGCATCCGTGAGCATCGCCCGGCATGGTTAGGCACTGGAACAATTAAGTCACTTAATAGCACAGGCTACCCATACCGCGAATGAGACGCAAGCTTTCCGGACCCTGTATAAGGTAAGAGGTCAATAATCCAGGCCAAGTGGCAAAGAGTCGCCTCTTAAGCACTGCGGAGACTGTCGCAATCCGTCTTCACAATCCTCCACTGTGTTCTCAAAAACGATTTGTGGTTGTGCTTCAAATCCCCTGACCCACCCTCCGTTCCAATGCAAACCCTAGACAAAAAAAATTAACACAACACATTCTTGTGTATTCAGGTTATGCATGTAACACCACAAATCCCTTCCTCACCCATATTTGTATCTGACTAATCCAACCCTTCCTATAGTGAAATTTTTGTCAAGATATATAGTGATGTAATGGCATGAGTACGAATCACTGAAAATGAGCTTGTTCGCCAAATTGTGTTGTCTCGATTGACAAATACATGAAACTTGGATCTTTACTCAGGAACAAGATTTCGTTCGCCTGTTGGAAGTCGGATTGTGTCTTGTTAGAGTAAACATCCGCACCATTTCCCTGACATAGATGTACAGATTTCTGTGTTAGTCAACCCTGACGAGCACTGTATGCAATGGGACACATTCTCTAGTGAGAGGCAACGCCAGAGAACTGCTCAGCCGACTGAGTAGAATGCCGCTTTCAGTTCAAGGAAAATGGAGATTGTGCACCTTCGGAAGGTGTTCTTGTTGTAGCACCTCTTACAATCTCGACGTGGTCGGAAATCGGCTTTATTCTCACTCCTACACGTTTCACAAACGCATAGTACTGCATGCGGGAAGTTCGTAGGTAATAACGGTTAATTTCCCCTCGGTTTTCACAGCAAGATCTCTCATTTTTTTCTCGTATTTATGTGAAATGATCAGTTAACATCAGGCCTGAGGTGTTTGTCGGTTTTTCTAACACAGCCTCACGAGGTTTGTCATCCCGAATGCTGAAACTTTGCCGTGATTCTTGAAAAGAGGCGCCGAAAGCCTACCTGCTCCAACACTCCCGTTCATCCATCTTTATTGCCTCGTCAGCGCCTAGCGGCTGGACTCCCCAGCAGAGCCCGTCCACCAACCCGCACGAGTTGCACATCTACAGATAATTCAATGGTACATCGGTCTTTAGTTTTGGTTTTACATAGCCGCTAACCTTGCACCAAAGTGCAATCTCACAGCACTAACTGTTTAAAGAGAGAGTAACGAGGAGGAGTTCTACTCCACCATCTAGAAGACCGGATAAGGCCTTCTGTAGAAAATTCTCTATGACAAAGTTAGAAATAAATGGGAATATAGGGCAGCCTTGCCGTACTCCACTGAAGACCATGAAGGGTGGCGAAAGCTGGCTATGAGCCCCAACCCGACCTGACGTATGACGTACTTCCCATGTGCTTCATTTCTTAAATAGTGTCAGTTCAGACCCATCAACAGAGTCAAGGGATGTGCGAATGTCCAAAAACACGATAACCGTTGGCCTTCGAAAGGTAGGACGGTGCTTCAACAGCTGTCTTAGGATGAAGATTTGATCAGCGCGAAACCCGGCCTGTTCCTCATGATTTTACCCTTAAGGGATGTTGCACAACCTTCGCAAGCAGCTTTGACACTATTGGGATTAGGCTAATTCCCCTATAATCAGCGCAGCCACTAAGCAGGTCTTTTCTAAAGGTGGAACAACAACCGAATTCCCTCACGAGAAGGGGAATTTCTCGGAGTGCCACATCTCCGAAAGCAAATTTGAAGCTCCCTAATTAGTTCCACTCCGTCTCTAAATATAGGTAGGGAATGGCCATCTGACCTCGGCGCTTAATGCCGTCCTAAGCCTCGGATTTCCTTCGTTTGGTGGGTCTGTTTTAGTGGACAACTGGAAGCTTACTGAAGTAGCTGCTGGAGGCGCCGATGCAGAAGGCCAGCCAAAGTGTCTGGAGGTGTTCCACCCAGCATACAAGACGGCACTGCTAGTTGTGGATAAGTGGATGGTCAGCTTCACAGATCGTTTCGTTCATGTCCGATGTTTTCCCACTGGTGGCTAGAAAAAGGTGGAACAGCTTACGAGAATTTTCCAATGTAGCAGCCTATTCCACCCCCAAAGCTCGTTGGGACCATCAGATCTCACGATGCCCACGCAGGCTTCCGTTAAGTTAACGTCTCGTTACGAGCCGTGCTCCATTATATTCGTTACCAGCCTGGATGGACTTGCGTGCGTCGAGAAGGTGCAGACATCTGAAATCCGTCACAACGAGACCACACTTTGACGTGGTGTGACGGCTTGCATGCCTCCATGATCCAACGAGCCATACAGCATAGCTTATCTGAAGCCGAAGATCCAATCATGCCTGAAAGGTCAATGGGTAGAGACCTGATGAATTAGTCTCCTGGTCCTCCAAGTCGGGGTTAATCTGAGTTAGCAGTTCGGTAGGAAAACCAAGTGGAAGAATAATTGATCCAAGTAGATGGGCTTCCCCTCAGCTAT
>LUCM01008609.1:0-11241 GCA_008360955.1 Fasciolopsis buskii
TCAAACAATATAACTCGCAGTGCAGGACTGGTAATCAGTTACAGAAAGATATTTGCGAACCATTATCTAGCTTTGAGTTAAAGCCCCTGCTCGGGAAATCACATTGCCTGTTACGATCTTGTGAGCAAAACCACATTGCATTTTATGTTTGGTTTCCGTTTTCCGTGTCTTCGCTGTGCCTTCTTGGCCCAATTTTGATCTTGTCGTGTGCATGCATCTCGGAAATCGAGAAATATTCATTATCATTATTACTATTACCATTATTAAGCGAAGACTCCCCCGGATTTTGACGGCGTCAATCCGCTTGCACTTCAGTAATATTTTTACAGGATGACGATATGGCAAGTACAAGGTTTTCGATGGAGGAAGTGCTCTATCTTCCCACACCACTAAAGTTACCACAGGGTTGCCCCTGGCAATCTGTCCTCAGCTCTTTTAAGGCATGGGGCTATGGCCCTGAATGATGCGTTTACTTCTCTGGCTAGTTGTTTGGTAGCCTCGTCTTCTATCCCTGACTGTTGGAGACCCGTCACCACTATTCCCATCCCAAATTCTAACGGGTCTACTGCTTTAGTGTACGCCTTCGCCCAATCGCCTTAACATCTGATCTTTAATTGACGGAGAGTGCTATCTTAAAGCGCCTGCGTTCTTCTGTATATTGTTCTGAGAGCCCTTTTCAGTTTGTCCACAAATCTGTTAGGTCCAACTTGGATACCGTCGCCTCCCTCATTCATCATATTTGTATGTCCCTAAACACACCAGCGAAATCCACCGGTTGCGCTTTTCTAGACTATACGTCGGCATTTGATTCAGTCCCACGGTCGTTCTACTTCTCAAACCGCGAATACCTTTTATTACCAGTTCTTTTTCAGCATGTCTGATTCATTTCTTCACTGACCAAACACGGTGCATACTGTACATTTTCGAAACCTTTGACTAACATCTCGTGAGTGCTACAGGGTGCTGTTATCTCAACGTTTCTTTTCTCTACTTACATCAGCGACTTATCAACTAGCAACTTCCGTTGCCCACTCTCAGGCTTTTTGAACAACGATGATTTTCAAAGGTTTTCCAACAAACTGTTTTCTGTTTACAGCTTTTCTGAGCGAGCTGGTATAAATGTCAACGCATCAATCGCTCCGAATTTCTATTCTCTCTCTCGGCCAGCTTACCCTTCCGTAACGTCTTCCATTAACTCAAAAACCTTTACCATAATTTATTCCGTGAAATATCTACGAATTACTATTTTAAATATTTGAAGTGTATTATTCAGATTTCTACTTGTGTAAACTGTCTCCGACGAGTGTCTTCCAAATCAGAGGCTTCGGCATTACAAGGTGTAACAAAGCACAATCTCCCGATTTGTATTCCAATGTGCTTTTCCAATTTTTTTTTGCTGTTATCGCGTCGTTTTTCCAGGTTTTCTTAAAAAAGAATTTGAAATTGTGCGCCGGCGGCTATCAATTATTTGCCGTGCGTCCTTCCTACCACTAACTGAGTTTTTCTTAACTCTATGTGATCAGCACGTATCACAATGTGAGAACTTTGCTCCCAAAGTTCCACGTGATCCGACGCATCCTATGCATAACGAACTTTCAAAATGCTGCTGTCGTATTTCAGCACGATCCGCGTTTCGTTCGATACCCTCCGAAATCAATATTTTTAGGAATTCCACTTTCCCAAATTTAGTCTGCGCTTTGACAAACTGTGATCATGTTTTAGCCAAATTCCTGTACAACCTGCCATAGTGTGCCCTGATAATTCTGCCGTGAGTTCCATTTTCACATGTTTACTGTCTGCTAGCTGAGGAGCGTCTTTTATTTTCAATTTTAACCTTCAGGTATTTTGCCACCGAAATGCGACATTATTTATTAAATACAAAATTCTATACAATACGACACAATTGACAGACATACACGACTGGCTAGAAAACACGCGCAAACACGGCTTGGCAGTAGACGCAACAGACCCCTGATTGAATCATTTTTATAATATGCCTTTTTTAAAATGTACAGTAATGGCTGAATTGTTTTTAATGAAATTAAGTAGTTTTGGTTGCAAGTTCATTTACTTCATACACAATTGTCAGGAATTTCTGTGGAGGTTTGTGTCATGCCGATAGACCGTGTATGGTTGATTCTGCGCAGTCTTTGAAATGTTTCGTTGAGGAATACTTTTTATTCAGTTTTACGTTTCATTATTTGCAGTTGTCGTCAGCTCACCGGCTCCAATCGATATACAATAAAGAAAAACACTGAATATATCCGTAAATCTGTTTGATTATCTGTGAATGCAAAGCGTCCGTTGATTTCGCTTTTCCACGATTATTGCGGTAGAATGTTCTGTTCGGCGTTAGAGCGGCCATTAGAATTTGAAATTTCGTGGATATTAGAACCTGGCGGGAAATGGGTTATACTTAGGATATTCATGGGTTTTGGTAGGTTTTTATAACTGTGCAACCTAGCCTCAACTTAGCTATGGACGTGGGGCTAGCGCGATATTATTACAGTGAAGACCTTGAGACTGGGCCTCTGGTGAAACCTTTCGACACCAGCAGTCGTACCGCAGGTTCTTTACTTTTAGGGTTTGGACTAGCCCCAGGTTGCCAGCATGCGTGTCCCGTTTAGTGTACTATTTAGCATCCGACTTCTGCATCATCAAAGAGCCTGCCCATTGCCGAAGCTTAAGCTACCTAGGTAGGGCCTTGGCTTCCATCCGGAAAGGTTAGTCTAAAAGAGAGGAAATTAATAGATTTGCGGAATGACCCCGGGAGCTCGTGAGCGCAAGAGAGCGGACAGCATCTGACAACGACCACGAACACTTTTCACGATCTTGTCAGAAATGATCCACCCCCGATCTACTCTGACGTGAATAGGCTATTTCCTTCTTTCTATTCAAAAGCGAATGCAAGACTAGATAAATGGGCTATGTTTGGAAATGCACGATGTGGCAGTAGTTTTTGTTTGTTCTTTCCATATGTGTAGAGTGCACACGGGACAGCGCGTTATTAGTAAGGTGTTTTTTCGCTGGATTTTCGCGGCAGGATGGTTGCGTCGGTAAGTGAAGAGCAGCAAAGTCCATACTAGCTGTAAAAAGGTGCTGATTTTGGATTCATTGCTCCTAACCGAACATCATTACGAAAGTTTTTTTTAATTGGTCTATTCCCTAAACACATATGAAACAATATTACAATGGTCTCGAACCACGTAACATTACGTATTAATGACCGCTATTAGTTGAATTTACGCTTGTTGCAAATGCTTTCAGCCGTTAAAACTTTTTGTCTTACTGAACGACTGATGGTCACGAGAAATCTTGGTTTTTGCTTATCAAATGTAAGATGTCAAATTCTCGCGGATGTGGTGTATAAAGCACTTATACATGCTCTGTGTGCATTAGATAGTTTCTAATAAATTACATGAATATCATCGTAGTGCACTCGACAACCTTGAGTAGTCCAAGTGGGCAAGAAAGCCTTGGTTTTAAACTAGAAATGCTAAGTATCTTCCTTAAACTAGTGGCCAGAGAAAAATACGAACATACTCTTTAATAGGTGCACTTTTCTGATGCTTTATGTACTCTCCGAATCTACCGATATTAAATCCTAATTTGCATGAAAAGGTCAGGTAGTGATGAGTTGTGCGGTGATAACACGTGGTGAATTATTTCATAAATTACGCTCGTTTGCTATCGAAAGCTCACTCGAAGTCCCGGATCTCAAACCACCCTCTCATGGTCCACAGGCACTTTGGAATAATTCACGGCCAGTTTGTGAACTATTTTTGCAAAAGCCTCCGTTGGCGCTCCTTATGCTGGGTCACGATAATTTCCAACCAGGTTCTCATTGAAAGCTAAGATATGACTTGTAAACACTTTATGCTTTAGCACAACTTAATTTACAACGTGCCTAAGTGTTTTGCTCTTGTTCGAGGATAAAAACATTACAGTCCGTGGTTCACTGGTGCTCTTCTTTGTGAGGTAGTTCATTGCATTGATGACTGGTCGGTCATTTGCAGCTCTTTAATACCCTGAAGCGGGGCAAATGAATATAATGAACTGGTCAATTTATTTTCGCACAGATAGTGATTACTTACTTAATACAAAGCCATATTCTCAAGTTGTTCATTTTACATTTTGGTAATATTTGGATTAACAGTGAACTAATCACCCATTACAATCTCCACATAATACTGATGTGCGCTGTACATCACTTCTTAGAGCAAATATTGTGCGCCGCCACCGGAAGGTCAGTACTCAGAGTTTTGAAGAACTAGACTTCTGGTTCTGCAGGTTGAGATTGTGTTGGGCTGGTAACGGTCAAAAAACGAGTGGAAGAACAATCGATCCAAGAAACTGGGACTACACTGTGACATCCCGCGCTGTCTCACGGATAGATTTTTGCTAGAACCGAGGGCTTTAATTAAGAACCCTAATCCTTTTGCATAGCGGCTAGACTGGCGATACTACCTCCTAGGATTCGCTAGCCTTCACAATATTCCACACTACATCGGTGGTCGCGCAAGATAATGAAGGCGCGCTGCCCATTTTATGGAAGAGGTGGTTGATGATGCGTATGGTACTCCTACATTCCCTTTGTTTTATTCAACTTGCGTTCTCACCTAACCATCTTTTTCCCAGTCTGCTTATTCATACTATCCCCGCTGATAATATGCCTGATACTTCCAAAGGTCCATTGTCGGATAGTGTCGCAAGTGACTTCCATTATCGTTGGTCAAATTCTCTTAAGCCTCGTCATTTTCTGAATCTCGGCGGCTTCAACGAGCGTGCTCTCATGCGAGGTAGTCAACAGCCATGTTTACTGCTGACAGTGGACTCCCTGGCTGTTGACGTTTGCTGCGTCAGTGAAATGCAAATGCAAAATATTGGTAGTGAAATTCTAATTTTTCATCAAAACATTTATTATGCACATCGGGCGATAAAGCAGTTTGCGCTGCGAGTCAACGTGGTGTAGGAAGAGTCCTGACTAACAAGATTAAAGCGACCGTTTCAGACCGGATCTTGGTTGAAAGTGCCTTATGTGCCGTAACACTTCAATGGTCGGTTGATGTTCGAAGGGATGTCATCTTTCAGCGTAAAACAACAAGGCCAGCCCCACTGACCGCTGCATTTTACCCAGTCATATTTCTATCAAAAGTGTGAACATGCAAACGAGCAAGAAGTGAACCTAAACGAGTGGGAAAATATAAGTGTTGGCTGCAGCAGCCAACACAAAAACCAGTCTAACTGTACAAACCCACTTTTTCCAAACATTCTGACTCGATAGAAAATCGCCACTGTTCATGGTTCGCCTCCATATCCTTCAGTATCTCCAGTCAGCTAGCTGGCGAGTTTTTCGGACCTGAACCACGAAGACATGAGATAACTATTTTACCTTAGTTAGCTGTGCATTTTCTCATTCCACGTTGCCACGTCATCTGCTGACCCCCACACGCCTTGCTCCGCTCGGCAGGAGCAACGCAAAATAAGGCACGGAGTGGTAGACGAGTGTTCACTACACACAACACGTGACCCAATCAGCGTAGTCTACCAAGCGTCATACGCTGAGATAAGGTATTCTGAGAATTGGCACCTCATAATAGATTCCTGACCCTACAATAATGTAGAGGTGGTGTGAAGGTCAGGAATCTAATTCTAGGTGTTGGCTCTCAGAATACCTTACATCAGCGTATGAAACTTAGTAGACTACGCTGGTTGGGTCACGTGTTGCGTATGACGAACACTCGTCTACCATATCGTGCCCTGTTTTGTGTTCCTCCCAAGAAATGGAAGAAGTTATGTGGAGGTCAACAGATGACGTTTCAACGTGGAATGGGAAAATGTACAGCGAACTTAGGTAAAGTAGGCGTCTCACACCTTCGTGGTTAGGGTCCGAAAGGCTCGTCAACTAGCTGGCTGAAGACACTTAAGGATATGGCAGTAAACCGTGAACAGTGGCGATTTTTATCGTTCTCTATCNAATCAGAATGATTAAAAAAGCGCGTTTGTACAGTTAAACTGTGTTCCATGTGTTGGCTGAAACAGCATCTTATCTTTTCCTATTTGTGTGTGCCAACCCCCTATTTCCCTTGGATATTCACCCTTTTTATAGAAACGTGTAACTCTGAGTAAAAGGCAGCGGTGAGTGAGACTTGCCCTACTGTTTAACGCTGAACGGTGAACGGTGATTATTCACCCGGTCACTTCATTTAATCCTGGTGATACTACGTGGGCATCGGGATTGAAAACCTCCAAGCGACGAACATTTCCGACACGCATATTACATGGCTCGCAACTATAAAACAGAACTGAGCGTATTGCGGCACAGCACACAACCTTTCAACTTCAGGGAAATATCAGGCCGACGTCACAAGTGCTTCAGTCCAGCGTAAGCTGCTCGCGCCTTCGATATACGCGTGTTCACCTCCTCTCCCGTGCTACTCTCGTTCGACATGCAGCTACCAAGGTAGGTGAAACGGTCCACAATCGTTAGTTCCTCCTTACTCAGTATCAAGTTCGGCGCTGCTGCCGTCCAGTCCTGTCACAGTAGAGCTGCAAACCTCGAGAGTTTGTTTAGTACACATTGTCTATGGTCGGCAGATTCGAACAGGCACATGACGTTGTCTGCCTAATCTAGGTCACACAGCTTCTCTCTATTTCCCAGTTCGACACCTACGTCCTGCAGACCTAAATCGTCTTCCGTCACCTCGTCCATGACGAAGTTGAGTAAGAATGGAGGGATGCGACATCCTTGTCGAACACCCCTAGTCGTTTCGAATGAACTAATTAGGTCGCCATATATTGTCACACCACCATAGGTATACATGTACAATGCTCGCAATAAGTTCACGAGCTTCGCTGGTATACCACTCCGGTGGAGAGCACTGAACAGCGCTGTCCGATCGACTGAGTCGGACATGCGTTTGAAGTCGAGAAAGACTAGGATTGTATGGCGGCGGTGAGTGTGGCTTTATTCGAGTAGTTGCTGAAGGGTGAATATCTGGTCGATGTAACCACGACCTGGACGAACTCGAGCCTGGCGTTCGCGGATGTTACTCTCCCGAAGTGGTGTCAAACGACGAGGCATTACGGAAGGTAACACCTAACTATCGGACTTAAACTAATCTTACGATATTTGGCACAGTCACTGCGTGTAACTTTCTTGAAGACGGGTACAATCGGTGACTCATTCCACGATAACGGAATGCACTCCTTGTTCCAAATAACACGAGTGAAGGAGGTAAGTAATTTAACCAAGAGTTCGCCACCTAATTTGAAAAGAATAGCGGAAGTGCATGCAAGGCTCGAGCAGCGAAAGCTGAAATGAAGCACTTGTGGCGTTGATTTTATATTCCGCTGAAGTTAAAATATCTTATGTACTGTGCTGGAGTGCCCTCAGCCCTATTGCATGGCTTCACGATATGGAAACTGCGTGCTGAAGATGTTTGTCTCTTCGAGTTTTTGTTCGCGATTTTCGCATAGTATCACCAGGATTGGATAGAGCGATGGGGGTTTGAAATCTACAGTGCTTGTGGTTTTGTGGCTATAGCGCTTAGTTTTGTAGCATTTGTTTATAATTTTTAGCCACTGCTCATGGCTAATACACGTTGCTCTACTAGTAAAATCGCACAAGGGCTGAAATGAGAAAGGGACAACCATATGATAGATGTATGACGAAGAATAAACGGAATTTAGTTCATATCTACACGACATTCTTCCTCACTGGGGAAAACTGTCTGCCTCACTGTTAATGTACAAGTGTGTAGGAAAGAGTGTTTTCTCAAAATGTCTAGGAGCGGTTGATTTAAGCATGGTTCGCAAACCTCATGTACGAGTTTTTTGTTATCGTGCGGGTATGTCGGAAGCAGTTCATCCGACTCCTTTCTAATGTATTCTTTCGAATCATTCGCGGAATGGGTTTTGTCTATGACGTGTGGGGACTCAGAAAAGGATTCTAACTCTTTTTAGAACACCACTCGCCGGAATCAATCTTCGTAGAGAGATGTTTTCTATTCTGTTGGGCAGTTTGACACGGGCATACTCTGGGTTACAGTTTACGAGTTCAACTTCTTCACCCAGTGAGTCAACTTCAGAGGATCGGCCCATTCGTTTAAGTAGCACGGGGCAAGGAACCGTTATCCAGGTTGGTACAGAAGTTCAGTTGGTTGATCTTCCAGGAAAGTTGAAGAGTCTCTCAATCAGTCTTCAGATGGTAACTGTACACAGAAATAAGCGGATAGAGTGCAGGGTGTCAGAGAGAGATGCCTCTCATTGTAAAAGAGGAAAGCCTCTGGTTCTGAGGGCCAGGAAGATGGTCCTCCAAAGAATGCTGCCTAGGTGTTCAACTTGACCATTTCCTTGGGAATTGTGGGAAGTAGTCTGGATAAGTTCAACACCCTCGTCTCTTAGGTTTTCGGATAGTTCAGCCGACATGTCGTTCGCCCCGCGATCAGAGTATATATACGACGACATGCCGAATACTGTGAAGAGCTGACTGAGGCACTCGATGACAGTGGAGGAGTGCATGCCGGGGCTAGCAAACGCGGACGAAAAGCGCGAGTATTCATCGGTGGTAGTCAGGATATAACAACTACAGGACGCCGAAGGTAGTGGGCCCTTGAAGTTAATGCTCAGCCTTTCGAACTGTTGTGTTACTTTGATATGTCTGGGGGACGGTTTGCAGAATGGCAGTTTGATTTCCGCACAAACGTTGCATTATGCCACCAAGTTTTCTTATCCTGGTTTATAGATTTTGCTATAACTGTACATCGACAATTCAAGTCGCCATTTTCAATCTTGCTTAAAGGTCTGTGATCGCGAATAACGACCACCGATCACTGATCGGTGATAAGTCTGAAGTCAGTACCTAAGAGGTGTTGTCGTCACTTACGAACTGTCTGGACGATCGCGCAGGCGCCTTTTGCTGCTGCCGGATGTCGCTTCTCACTGGCAGTCGGGGCACGTGAGAGAAAAGCCACGGTACGACTGTTTTGGCTCAATGAAGCAGCTATGCCAACGTTTGACGCGACTGTTTCGACCACCGGGAGGGCGCTTTGGCTTACAGTTTCAACGGTAACACTCTCTAACGCCTTCTTGAAATTGTCGAAGGTGTGCTTTGCATGAAGCAAGGGAAAAGTTTTTTATGAGCGGGTTGATCCACTTCGAGTATCACCAAAACATCCCGATTGTGCAACGCAGAGATTTCGTGCCTGCGATATAAGATAACCCAGAAATTGTATTTTGTCAATAGTTGTCACGGTGTTATCAGTGTTAAACGCATTACCATTTTGTGGCCTCTTCGAGAAATTGTTCAAGGTTTCTGTCGTGATCGGCGTTTGTACAACCGCAAACAACGATGTCGATTTAGGCAAAGGTATCCATGATACCTCCTACCTTTAGGATTTCGTCGACGGTGCGTTGAAAACAGGCGACGCCGTTAGTTATCCTGAAAGGAATGCATGGGAACTGATAAAGATTTCCACAAGCCTCAAACGCAGTATATAGTTCATCAGTTATGGAAATCTGGTGATAAGCATTCTTCAAACCCAGAGTGCTGAATATTGCGTAGTGCGATATAACCTCGATCATCTTATCAATTCCTGGTAGCGGATAAGCGTCTGCGAAACTTGGTGGCAATGAGCTTCCAGTTAGGTGACGGGTGGGCAAACAACGGAGAGGACTGGTCTTTGGCAGCATCCAGGGCTTATGGCGTTCGCCGCCAAACTGCATTTTCACATTTTCTCATGTATTTCGAGAAACCCATAGGCAAGCAAGATATCAGCACAGGTTGTTCACGGCTTTTTGGTAGCAAATTGTTTCCATGCTATACCCGGTGATGGCGCAGGACAGAGAAGTGGATGCCACAGTAATTGGCTAATCGCACGGCAGAAATTTCCAATGATAGGAGTCTACGACCTATTGTAAGACGTAACTATCGGGACTCCCAGTGTCTGTGAGTGCTTGAAGTTCGACATCGTTTAAGTATAGGCAAGTCGTGGCTGTCAAGACAGAGGATAGTAACGGGTAGACGGCAGATGTGACCGTTGAAGGTGTTGGTTTCTATTTGTGTACTCGCTTGAAATGATCCGTTTTTACACAAGCTTTACAAATGGCGTTTTTAACGGGACACTTAGAACGAGGATGTTTAGAGCGGGCGGAAAAATAGCAGCTCTCTTTGTGCACAACAGCCACGGTTGGTTCAGCCTCGCTTGAGGGACCACCAGACTGCGGCGCAGGGACACGGTTCATCTGGATAGTAGAACAGATAAAATTCTCAGGGGTTTACGACTGTGATCGTTTTTGAGCCGCTTTCAGTGACCTAGCCATATTATATGCCATTTAAAAATCCAACTTGGGCTGCTCCAAGAGTCTTGTTTGAATACAGTTTAACTGCAACCAGGTGACGTGCATCGTATCGTCACAGTATTCTTTGATGGAGACTGGTCGAACGTCACAATTCTTTGCGTATGCTTTGATGTTTTGTACAAACTGGTCAACATTCTGCCCATTTTCTTGTTTCAACGTGGCAAGAAGGTAATGAACGAATACGAAATTCGTGGGCCGAACTTATAAGGACTGTAGCGTCTCAATAGCGCTGTCAGTCGAACCAAGTTCGTAGACCTATAAAGAAAGGAAATTAATGAGCATGTCCCGCCTGTTGGTCTCATTTGCTTTTTTTTCAGAAAAGTTGAAGGTCCATAACCAGTAAGTACACTGTTTTGGTGCACCAGGTGCGTTGGTGTGGATATAGAATTGGTCCGGACGTAGCTAAAAATCCATATTTCCCTTTATGCTAGTTGAGAAAATTGATGCATATATGTCCCGACGTAACAACGGAAAATACGGCAATGATTTAGAATCCGGTTCAGGATAGTACACGATGCCTAACTGGTAAAGTCGCACAAGGGCTGTCACAACGAGACTACACCTTGACGTGGTGTGACGGCTTGCGTGCCTCCATAATCCAACGAGCTACACAGGATGGCTTATCTCAAGCCGATGATCCAATCATGCCTGGAAGGTCAATGGGTAGAGGCCTGACGAAGTAGTCTCCTGGTCCTCCAAGTTGGGGGTTGATCTAAGTTAGCAGCTCAGTCGGAAAAACGAGTGGAGGACTAATTGATCCAAGTAGACGGGAGCCCACTCAGCTGTACCCCGCTGCCTTGCGGTCAGGTTCTTGTCAGAACCAAAGGCTTTGGTTAAGAACCCTAATCGTTCTTCTGTTTAGCGGCTGGACTCCCTAGC
>LUCM01008609.1:14223-38588 GCA_008360955.1 Fasciolopsis buskii
GATAGAGAACGATAAAAATCGCCACTGTTCACGGTTTACTGCCATATCCTTAAGTGTCTTCAGCCAGCTAGTTGACGAGCCTTTCGGACCCTAACCACGAAGGTGTGAGACGCCTACTTTACCTAAGTTCGCTGTACATTTTCCCATTCCACGTTGAAACGTCATCTGTTGACCTCCACATAACTTCTTCCATTTCTTGGGAGGAACACAAAACAGGGCACGATATGGTAGACGAGTGTTCGTCATACGCAACACGTGACCCAACCAGCGTAGTCTACTAAGTTTCATACGCTGATGTAAGGTATTCTGAGAGCCAACACCTAGAATTAGATTCCTGACCTTCACACCACCTCTACATTATTGTAGGGTCAGGAATCTATTATGAGGTGCCAATTCTCAGAATACCTTATCTCAGCGTATGACGCTTGGTAGACTACGCTGATTGGGTCACATGTTGCGTATGAGGAACACTCGTCTACCATATTATGCCCTGTTTTGTGTTCCTCCCAAGGAATGGAAGAGGCCATTTGAAGGCCAGGAGATGACGTGGCAACATGGAATGGAAAAATGTAAAGCGAACTTAGGTAAAGTAGGTGTCTCACGCCTTCGTGGTTGGGATCCGAAAGGTTTGTCAACTAGCTGGCTGAAGACACTGAAGGAAATGACAGTGAACCGTAATTAGTGACGATTTTTTATCGAATCAGAATGTTTGAGCAAAGTGCTTTTGTCCGGTTAGACTGTGTTTCGTGTGTTGGCTGCTGCAGCGCTCTTATCTTATCCCGCCTGTGTCGGTCCACTCTGTTTGCGTATTCACTCTTTTGATAGAGGCATAGGACTCTGGGTAAATGCAGTGGTCGGTGGGGCTTGCCTTGCTGCTTAGCGTTGAGCGATGTTGATGTTGGTAATGGTGATAATAACCTATGGTTGTGGCTCAAGCCTTTGATTTCTGCTCTTTAAACTCACTTCGTCAGTTATTACAAATTCCTCTGTTATGAAATTTTCCTCCCTAGGTATCGAATCTCTGTATTTCAGTCTTCGTCTTAAACCTGGACTGGAAAGCTCTTGGGCGTTTTTCCTCTTTTCGTCTACCTAACAACTTAAAATTTTTATGTTATTGAAAGCTGAGTCAGCAAGCTGATTCTTACTTGAGTGTTCCCCACACTTATCCTCCTTTACAGTGTTTTTTGTTTTTCAGAGTTGCAATTTTTACTGTAGGTCATTTTGTATAGTAAAAAAGCGAGAGAAAACTGGAAGATGCTTGAATAGAAATAATGACGTCTGTATATAGCGATGAACAGTGCTCATGCTGACGACAAGAAACTGAATTGCGGCGCTCCAGTCAAAGAATGCGCATGGTGTAATATCAAGGGCAAAGTGGTTGTTCGTCTGTGACTTCATATGGATGAAGATCGTCGTTGCATAAATACATTTGACGGTGTGGTTTAGAGTTTTACTGAGTTGAGATTAAACATTATCCGTCAGGAATCATAAAATTCCACAGATGGTTGCAAATCATTAGTTGTAATGCATCTGAATTTATGTAAGGAGTATTGTACCTTTATCCTACACATTCTCATCGAGCCATGCGCGTTTCTTTTTTGTGGTGTTATCGCAGACTTGGTTTTCGAATGTGTTAGATGCACCAGTTTTGAATTGTTTTTTTCATGTGGTGATTGATATAGCTAAACGCAAATGAAACCTATTTTAGGCTGCACAGTTGTTCAAGGAACTAACGTTAAAAGATGCGGAAAAAGCACTGACCGACGAGATAAATCGTCTTGTGGATACAATCCCTCCTAATGACAGTGAAGAGAAATCAAAATTTCGAACGCAGATGGATGGGTTTCAGCAGCTTTTTGAAAGATATCTGCACTCCACTTCAGAGACATTTGACTGGAAATCAATGGAGCCTATTCCAACAGAATGTGTGAGTTTTTTGTATCTCTCATGTTGTCATGCTTTTAAATGATGTTTGATGTTCTCTGGTTTTAGTTACGCACTTGTGGAGAATGCTATTTATGCATCACATTTCATTCCTCAAATTTGCGGGGAAAAATGGTGGCGCCTGATGGTATTAGCTTCGGACCAGAAGAAAGGTTCAGTCGTATGTCACTTAGAACAGTCGGGAATTGACGTCATATAAAGACTGTTTCTTGATGGCGATAATAATGATGGTGATGATAGCAGGAACAGTATCAACTTGTTTGTTGATTTTCACGGTTTATGTTCCAGAATATACAATTTTTTTAAGGTCAGCCTAAATGCAAACCATTATTACTGGTGGTACCTGATTTACGGATTGTAAATTGTTGGTTTTTCGGGAATCTTAAGTTTGATGAGGTGTCTCTGTTGTAGCAGATTTGGTTCATATATCATCCAGCATTCAGTGAGTTTTAATGAAAACAAAGCATTTGATTGTAAAACTTGCCTTGAGAAAGACTACCGACGGTAGTCGAAACGTTGGCACATTACATCTACCAACAACGCTGTGTTATTAACATTATATCATTCACAATTAAAACCGATACATAGCGTATCGATTTTTCGATGCATTCCTTACGTCATTTGGTCCTGAAAATAAAAGTAGATCTACAGTTATTCGTTGTGCATACTAAACACCTCAGGAATACAACGGCTTTCATGGCTGCTGTTTGCTGGACGAAGACAACTGATTTTCAGGCCCGAGCTCAGTATCTCTTCGGGAAGCACAAACGCTACCGTGAGCATTGAATTAATAAATTTTACATTTATTTACAGGATTGGCTGCTTGAAAATATTATTTTCAACTTCTTCCACATCCCTTATTACAATCGTGATTGGTATTTATAGTATCATGCCTATTGGGTTCCAGTCAAATACCCCCCGCTTCGGAGCGGGAAGTTTGTAAGACCTAAAATATAGGTTTTATTCGTTTAACAGATGGAACGTCGTGCTGAAATAGAAAAATACGGACAGTTCGAAATGCGTTTTACAAATGTGAGCATAATAGTAAGAAAGGTAGATACAACAGTACTTCAATTTTCAGCTCATTAATTTTCCAGTTTTTCATCCCAATGTTATGCGTTAAACTTTGGGATCTTTATTCCAGATGAAGAGCTATTACGATCTGGCTCCGCCAGCTGATCGAGCAACCATTCAGGCACAACTCAATAAGTTGGTTGTGGTCAAGCTAAACGGTGGTCTTGGAACAACGATGGGTTGTACTGGACCGAAATCGCTTATTTCGGTCAGAAATGATCTAACGTTCCTTGATCTTAACGTGCAACAGATTGAGGTAAGCGGTTATTTCTGTCTACTGTTTGGTGACTAGTCCATTTTAATTCGCAACCTCGATGTCGTTCTTTGCCTTTGCCTTATAGTTTGATGTGCCACAGTTGATTGATTTAATGCAGATATCCTAGTAATGTGCAGCAGCAACAGTCTAAACTGATTCAGCAATCCGTTTTTTGATTGAACACTATCGTCCGTGTCCTTTAAAAGGTTCAGTTGATGGTACTAACGTTAGTTTGATCAAATAAGCTGTTATGGTGGAATATAAATAAACAAACGATATTGGTTCCATTGAACGTTTTCGTTCATGGACAATCTCAGAACGAAATCCTGTCAGGAATGGGGACTTCGGTTTACATTGCCAACGGACATAACGAATGTAACGTGAAGTTTGACTGTAGAATCGCGCTCCAATTTTTTTAAGGTCGTTTGGTCTGTTGGCCTGTTTTTCACTATCTTCCTATATTCCGAGTTTCTGGTTTTTAATTGCCTGTATGCTTAACAGCTGATGTTTTTATGTTATCTATTCGATATAAAACCCGGATGCCGTACGAGCCAAGTATCTTCCCGATTGCCCGGTCTCTGTAGGATACCAACAGAAGTTAGCCAGTTCGTGTCATTCTTGTGTGCTTGCTCGGCTCACGATAAACCAAAGGTCGTCAGAGCCTATATGACCAGGACAATTGAATTCAAATGATTGGCTGTGAAGAGTGTCCCGGTGAGAATATATTGGGCAAGCATACAGACAGGCAAAAACTGGAATCTCGGAACATAAGAGGAAGGAGAAATACAGCCCAACAGATCAAATGACGTTAAATGCATTAAAGCGCGATTCTGCAATCGCCTTTCCGAATACCACTCCGCTGACTATGATAAAACCAGAATTCTGCAATGATGACGGCGCTCCTCGTTTGACGGTTTATTGGAAACCCACTTACACAATCTATGAACACATGCAGTTGGAATAGATTTTGAAATTCATGCTATCTCGTACAGTTCGGTATGGAAATGGAGTGGCTGGTATAGGATACATCCGATCTTTTTTGCGTAACTAAATATCACACGGACGCAACAGATGTCCGAAACGAGTAAAAAGCAGATCAAATGGTGTGTGCCTAACGAAATTCCATCTGACAGATCGTCCAGCGTATCTTCCTTACAAACGCCTGATTCGCCTAGCTTTTTCTGCAAGAAAAGGGTTCAGCTTCGGGCTAATCCAATCTAGGAGCAGTCTTTCACACTTTGGGGTGTGAAATACATCCCAGTCCGGTACACTGTGGTTGAGTTTATACGGCGATATTCCTGTCCTACTTGTTTTTTGCATTTATACACTTAACACTATAGGTATGTTTACTGCGTGCACAGATATCAATACAATCATTGTGATATAAAGTGTTTTACCGACAATCTTTTCGATCACGAAGTTCAAAATAACCGATAACATCAAAAAGTTCGACAAATGTCATCTCAGAAGAGCAGATTTGTATCTTGTGCCAGTCACGGCTATCTGTGGAGTAAGAATGATGGTGATTTGTCTCATGATCCGAGTTGGCGTTCGTTCAGAAATATGGTCGTTACAAGCAAACCTAGGCCTCTCCGTTTTTATTGGAAGAATTGGTCTAGTATAGATGCAACAAGGTTTGGAAGATAATAGATTATTCGAGGAAGAAAGTTTGGTTTCTTTTTGCCTCTGGACATTTGGTTCCCTGTCCTTCGGTAAGCTTCCTTAAGGGACATCGCTGCTTGATGTAGATTTTCAATAGAAAATATATAAGGTTGCCTAGTTGGTAGCCTATCGAAAATTCGGATAACTTAACCAGTAAGTGTTTCCGTTTGAGATTTCAATGGCTTCTGGAGGTTCCGTTTGGTGAATGATTGGGAACGCTTTTACATATTTACGTTCCAAAATCTACGCTTTTCTCACTGTCTGTGGTCTTTATGCCATCGTTTCTGCCTGAGGAAGCGAAAACATAAAGGAACGAGGGACAGCAACGGCAAGTTTTTTTTCAACAAGAATGCTACTTTTTGCTGTATGATTGATAGGGATGTAGACTTCTGTCTTTATAATGGGAAACTAAAGTACTCTCTCCATTGTCTTCCAATTAAGGTACTAAATAACAACTACGGAACAAGTATACCTCTCGTTCTGATGAATTCTTTCAACACTAATGCTGATACTGAAAAGGTTCTGAGAAAATACCAGCAAGTTAACGTTGAAATTGTCACATTTATGCAGAGCATGTGAGTTATTCATCCTGTAAAAAACATTGAGGGATAATTTTTTTCCTCATGTCTTGTGATGAATGCCACTGTATGAGCATTCATTATTTTGCTCTATATAATCATTGACTATTTTCTACTTCAAGGAAGGCGTTGTAAGTTATTCGTTGGGCTAATCGGCCTTCCGTGGAAGTGTCGAACAAACTTTTTGATTTTTCTCAAATTCGATTTAATGTTTTAGTTACACACAGACAGCAAAAGCATTCCAGTGTCATTGATAGTAGTCCCTTGAATGATCAGTAAAAGTGCCCGTATGTCAAAAATAGCGCAGAAATGCTCTACTCTGAAATCTTTATATTTAAATATTTCCTGTGCGTACTGTACATATGGATAAACGAAGATTTCCGGAGGCACACGACCGGTTCCGCGGTCCCTAGCACCCACTAGGTTTGAAAACTTAGTACTCTTCCGTACACCTACCTGATGGATAAATTCGATCGATTGGATATATATATATATATATAAGCAGGAAGTAGTATCTGGATACGTGAACAAAATTTTCCCGGGAGCACACGACCGGTTTCGCGGTTATTGTCGTTCGTCAGGTATGCGTACCCGATGCTCTCTTGTCCAAACATCCACATACTTGTACACTCCGAATTGATTGATATTTGTGACCAGAATCGAATCTGTAGCAACAGGAGTGTGCATGGAAGCTCTTCGACGAAGAGTCCACAGAAGAACCACAATTGTGATTGGTTGATAATTGTTTGTCAGTTGGGCTGAGCCAACCTTAGGAACGAGGGCAGAATGCCCCAGAATATACGTATGTATATATAGAAGCAGGAAGTAGTATCTGGATGTGTGAACAAAATTATATATATATATATATATATATATATATATATATATATATGCACGACCCCTAAGTCTGCCGAAATTCGCCAACTGTTAGCTGTTTGATTGCGTACAGAACAGAATACGTTTAAGAATAGAATGTCAGAAATAATGCAGGAATGAAAAGGTGACCAGATGAATTTATTTTATATTTCCTGAATATCACTCTTCTCTGACCGAGTGTTGACTATTCGTTAGCTGTTTTTGCACGTCAATTTTCCAGCCTTCGGTTCTCGCTCTTGTATCATAAAAAAGAAGGCGAATGGAAAAAGCCGAACGTTTGTTGTGGTTGAGAAGGTAGCCGTCCCTGTGATTGATTATTAACTATTCTTAAGTGACCTTTATCATTTTAATTTTGCAACACCTTTGTTGTGATCTGCCAAACTTTTATGATTTACTCGCCACATGACCAGATTCTACATCTTATTCAATTACTAATGTCTCTCGATCGCATTTCTTGATTGGCTCTGTTGTTTCATCTAGAACTACGGTATAATGCAGTCCTTACCAATCGACCTGATCATAGTGCATACAAGGGTGACGCGATTTCAGCTTTCAGGAATGAAAGAAACTGGAAAATAAAGCCATAGACTTCACGGAGTTATCTCATGAAATAGAACCTGTGGTTGCAGCTTAGATTTAGAGCCCGACGAATTGTTTCTTATCCGTAGTAATCTAGACTGCTTAAACTACTCCCGTCGATCAGCTTATTTCGTTGTCAACATTGTATATAACCAGGCTGTCCACAACTACGATAAAAATTTTCACGATGTGCTTGCAGTAATTGTTTCCTTGTAATAACATTTTTATAACTGACGTTGAACGTATCCTGATTTTTCTTTGGTTAACTATGCTAATAAGAAAGTCATGCTCAGATTTCTTCGCTAAATTGGTCTAATCATCCTATCGTCCTTGCTATCGATGGTGTTGGTATTACGTTTATTTAAAACCGGGATAGAACTTTAGTGTGCTTCTTGGGTTTGCTGTCCAGACCAGAGTCTTCGGTCCACAGGCTGTTCATTCTCGCGTCATTTCGCTGAACTTTGTTGCCCAGGTACCCGCGCCTGAATCGTGAGTCGTTGTTGCCGCTGGCGAAAAATGCTTTCGTCCCCCGCAGTAACCGCTCAAGCCCATCAGAAGGGAAAAATTCTAGAGTGGACATGGGTGAATGGTACCCGCCAGGTCATGGTGACTTCTACCGAAGATTTGTCGAGAGCGGCCTAGCTGAAAAATATGTTGCTGCCGGTAAAGAGTGGATATTCCTGGCAAACATCGACAATCTTGGAGCCACTGTCGATCTAAGTATCCTTTGTGAACCTGTAATCTGACGATGACTTTAAGGATAGAATTTTTTAACAAATGTTTTCCCTCTTGTTTAACTGGATTCAGTTATCAGATTGTTCTAGAATATCTATTTTCGACGCCACTATGCTTACAAAGTGCTCCTTCTTGACATGACATTTCGTAGATATTCTCAATTTCTTAATCACAAGTAATCCCAAGCCGGAGTTTGTCATGGAGGTGACAGATAAGACCAGAGCCGATGTCAAAGGTGGTACGTTGACTAAATATCATGGACACTTGCGTTTACTGGAGCTTGCTCAGGTATGTTCTTGCGGTGGCTTATATGAACCTCAGTAGATTCGGGTTTTGTGTTTTAAGTACCTTAGTTTATTGAAATGATCATAGGTTTCCAGATCCCTGTAACCCGAGGATTTGTACAAAGTGTTTCACTCACGAGCTGCTATACACCAAAGCTTGGAATAAGATCACTAGATTTGTATTTCACACGGAAAATCACACGAAATGGGTTCTGAATTAGACACAATATCCATTATTAGCCACTCTAGCCCGTCACAACGTAAATCCAACACAGCGACGTCACTGGATTGGAGGACCAACAATGTATTATTCATCTTTTTACCCAGTTCGTGGAGGCACTCAAGGTTCTATCCTCAGTACATTCAAACAGTCTTATTCCCTAGTCTTCGTGATTCGCCGAAATGTTTTTTGTGGTCCTTGAAAGTGGAAGGAAATATAGAGGGATTAGAAGGCGGTCAATTTGTTTCGTTCTTACAAACCGGTAACCATTTGGTATCGATCAATTATTTGTTCACCAGTCACCCATTTTCCATAAAATATTGGTATTTCAAAGATCCTTTTCTCCTATTCACGCTACATGCATCGAGGATATCCAGAAGAGTCGAAACATCCACTCACGATTGAACAATTGTTCAGAATTCGCCACTGTCGTCGACACTTAACAAATACGCTCTAGTCATCCAAGCCAAACTAGTTGGCTCTTAAAATATATACCTTGCGTCCTTGTAACGATGGTTTCTATCACTTCAGCTCACTCGGACCATGTGAGTGGCAATTGAGTTAAGTTGATTTTTCATTTCTCTCCTTTTCCGTAAAGTAAAATGTGCTCACAAAACGGTGCATTTCAGGTCCCGAAAGATCACGTAGATGAGTTCTCCAGCGTAAGAACTTTCCGTATCTTCAACACGAACAACCTTTGGATCAATTTACCTGCTATGTACGAGGCCGTAAAAGCGAAGACATTGCAGATGGAAATTATTGTGAATCCTAAAACCTTGGATTCAGGGCTGAATATTTTGCAATTGGAGCAAGCTGCTGGCGCAGCAATCAAGAGTTTTAATGTGGCATATGGTAAGGCATGTTGTGATTATAACCTGACGCCGCGATCTGACTGGTGTGTTCATCGTGCTAGAGATCTCGATGTGTAAAACAGATTTGTATGAGCCTCAGAAAGATCTTTTTGCATCAAATTCGCATTTGGTAAAGCTTGTTTGTTGACGCTTAGTTGTTCATTAAATCACGACAAAACATCATATGGCTCATGCGTGGTTTGTGATTTATGAGGCTCTTGTTGATGATGTGATCACTTGATGTGTAAACAGCAGCACAAAGAGGGCATTTCACTATTCAGGTGAGCTGATCAACGTTTACGTCTAGCTAAGTCACAGAACCATGGATTGTCTATCAGTAGGAAAACGTTACCATATACCGTCCAGCGGATATCCGTTGATTTGATGCCAACCAGATTGGCCACGTTTCGCTCACTAGGATACCGTTTTTTATTGATATACTTTCGGTATTCGTATTAATTAAAAATATAACAAATGTGCAAATCCGTGTAGTGTAGATCGAGCGCTGTGGTCGAACTAATTATCCATGAGCAGATTTTATCCAAATGAGTTTGGAAGTTTCCGCGTATTTCTTCATGTAAGATCGTACCACAGTCGATACAATATTCTGAACGTTCTTTCAGTGTATATATATAATATATATAATACACCTTGCTCTTTCACGTTGGCTTGTCAGAAAAACGAGTTCTGTTGATAGGCCACACAAAGTTTTCCCCACTGATCCTGAGCCATATTCGCCAGCGTCTATAACCAGCGCTGTCCTCATCTTTTGAGCCCAGACGGCAAAGATGAGAAGCATCAATTGAAGCTAACTTATTCCTATCTCTACTCCAAGTCGAGATCTGACTGCCGTGTCGTTTTTCCCAATCTTATCCAGCACATGCAAAAATAGCACGAAAGGCAGACGATAGGTAGGCATACGCAAAACGTATCTAAGCCACCGAAGGCGGCGTATAATGGTTATCTCTTTTAAAGCACGACTATCTGCACCCAGCATTGCCTCGCCATTGCTCACCCTGTGCTCCCAACTCACTCTTGGAATGCTTTGGATACACAGGTAGTCGGATGCAAAAAGCAGCCGAGTATCCTCACAGCGGAGGAGCCAGATCTCGTAACCGCAAGGAAGAGCACTGAACTGTGGCATCGTACACCCTTCTCTTGGATGAACATTGGATAACATGGCGGCGTCATAGGTTTGCGAAAGCTCCAGTGGCTGCTGTGGCGCAGACTCCGTAGAAATCTGGTGTCACAACTCGATAAGCCAGCAATGCTCTCTTGGTGGGCTTTTCTGAAAGTAGAAAGAAAAATCGGATTAGGTAGCGTATTGCACTCTAACGGACGCTATGATATATGTTTCGAGTACCCACTGAAGTACACAGGCAACTTGGTGCAAAATAACTTGACCAGAGTCAAAGATTGTGCTCCAGTACGCCCAGGAATCTTGTAAACAATTCTGTCGTTCGCATTTAATTGCGACGTGGTCTATCTGGGATAATCGCCTACTAGAAGAAAGGGGATACCGGGAGGCTTACCGGTGGTTGAGGCGTCTGAAGTTCTTACTGAGGAGAAAAAGCCCATGGCCTGAGCACAGGGACAATGATTCTTCCTCGTTTTCTGAACGACAGCAATTGTGGCCAAAAAGGCTTTCTAAGTACGCATCTTTCGAGGTCACACAACCTACTGGCTCCGTGTTTTCTGCCGAAATCACGATTTCACCCCGCTTTGTTGTGCGCAAGATGTCGTGTAGCTCTTAGTAGAAAGCGTCCCTGACTGTCTGGGCTGCAAGCTGCAGGTGTGTACGTTGGGCCTGGCGACTGTTTACTTTGCACGAACCCCTGCGTCTCACTGCACATAGTCGACTGTTGACTGGAATTCAGTTAAGCGGTGCTTTCTCAGCCCCCTCACTGAGAGCTACACCGACTCCAACAAGACCAAGAGTCGCAGCCTCAGTGTTTCCAGAAAGGAGCAGAAGAAACTTCACCGAGGAATTGAATGAGAATTTCAGAACCTGGAATCTAGAATGCGAGCCTACTGGACGAAGCACATCAATGCTGGGGGTTTCCAATATACGAACTAAGCACGTATGTTGTCCTGTACAAATCTACGTCCGCACATTGAATGCGACTTCTTTGATGGATCATTAAGGACGAGGAAGGGCATCGAGGAGCGAAAGCAACTGCGTTGGGACTTCGAAACTAGTCGAAGTAGGACGCGAAACAAGCGATGTAGAATTCCCCTCAGAGATACTATCATTAGTGTGACCGACTGACGTTCCCAGTTTAAATGAAAAACAAAGGAGTTTATTGGTTCGGTGAGACGTTGTGTTCGATGTGAGGGTACTTGGATTTGTGGCCGAAAAGTTCGTTCAGATAGAATTTCAACCTTTCCGTTGAAAGTCCGTCGTAGTTAGTAGACATTGGCACGACTGAGTGCGAGGTTGTTTTCCTAATATCTACTGAAGTTTATTCTTCACTGTTGACCCGTGATTGCATGGCTGGTCTCCGCTACCACTCTATGTTCTTGATTGCATTCGTTGGGTAAAGCATTCTCCCGATTATAGTACTCATGCAAGTTTTTTTTATTTCGCCTCCTGTTTAGTTTACTGTTCAGCAAAGACGTGAGTCCTGTTAAGAGTTCATGGTTTAGAGTTTGTGTTCACGGACTTCTTGTTCTGTGACTGGCTTTTTCACTCAGTTCACTCTCATTATTTTAGGATTGAATGTTCCAAGAAGTAGATTTCTACCGGTGAAGACTACCTCCGATTTGCTGTTGGTCATGTCTAACTTGTATGTACTGGACGCTGGCCATCTGACATTGTCTCCATTGAGAAGTTTCCCGTCGGTCCCGTTAGTCAAGCTAGGTAGTCACTTCAAGAAAGTGAAAGACTTTCTCATGCGATTTTCCAGTATACCGGATATGCTGGAATTAGACCACTTGACGGTAACCGGGGATGTATACTTCGGCAAGAACATCACACTGAAGGTGAGTGCAGTAACCGTGACCTAACGAATGTTTATCGACATAATGTTTGATATTTATACTACAGCCGTAAGTGAACATTGTGAGGAATCTGAGTTCTTTTTTTGTATACTAGCGACATGGCATTTAACCATTTAGTGTTAGTGGTATCCCAAATTGTTGTGTTATCTTAATGGAATAGGCGCATGGCGCGACCAGCATCATGATAATTTTCTCATCTACCTAGTGACCGTGATTGGAGCTTTTGTTTTTTTGGGACATCATGCGGCACTAAACATCAGGGTGAACTAACTGACTGCTGTCTTTATCACACTTACACGTTGCTATAGATGGAATGAATATACAAGGTGGACAGGGAATGAACTTAAAGGGCTGAGAAAAGAACGCCGTGGTGGCCAAAACGAATACAGTCCAGCCGTACAAACACATTTTCCCGGTCACCTTGCCTTTACAAAATGTGAAAACAGCCGCCGCTGTTCACGGTTCAGTGCCATATCAGTCGATCGGTTGAAGGATCTTCCATACTGCAACCACGAAGACTTGAGACGCCTATTTTTAATTGATTTTGATGTATATTTTCTCATCCCAGTTTTCCGCGTCATCTACTGACCTCCGCGTAGCTTCCTCCAATGCGAAAGAGGAAACAAGAACTGGGCACAGTCCCGCTGAAATGTGTTCGCCATGCGCAACATGTGACCCAACCAACGAATTCTATTACGCTGGATGGACTATGTAGTATTTTCTGAATCAGTAATCGATTTTTAACCTTTTGCATTGCTCACATGGTAAATCCATCCAATCTGGTGGTGGCCAAGTGGTCGGAGGTTGGAATCCCAAATCCGCCGTTCACTTTGGTGGTGGATGGCAGTTCATTGTCGCCTGGGTCGTTATTACACCTCGCTTATCGAGACTATACGAATCTATGCCATTCCAAGTTTAAAGTTGTGGTTGCTGGTCCTCCCTCCGTGTAGCGAGTACTAGCGACTATACTTCAGGCTCGTCATAGACAGAAAAAAAATCCCGGCGATAGTACAGAGACGTCGTTGATCGAAAATCGCTAAGTGACGAACCTCAGGAGGACTTGGTATCTCCCGGGGACACAACATAAGTCAGCTTATTGCGGCTCCACACTCACCACAAGTATTCCGATCCAGCATTCGTCGCTCGAGTCCTGGACATACACGTGCTCACCTGCGACTCCGTGCCGCCATTCTTAGTTAGGCAGCCGCTGAGGTAATTAAAATGCTAAACAATTATCAGTTCCCCGCCATCGAGCATCAACTTCGGAATCATTGACGTTCAGTCTTGTAACAGTACCCCACACTTTGATGCTGCAAAGCACATGCTAAATGGAGCTCCAGATCGCGCAAGTCTATCTAGTGCTCGCTGCGTATGTTCCGTGCATTCAAACAAGTACGCAAAGTTGTCAGCTTACTCTAGACCACACCTTTTCACCATGTCACATTGACGCACACATCCTAAAGACCCCCGAAAGCATTCTCGATGACAAAGTTACATAATTATGGCGAGCTAAAAAATTTCTCGTTTCGAATAAACTTGACAGTTCGCCGTACAACTCTACGCGACCATAGGTATGCTAGTGCAAGGCTCGCGACAGATTTTTCCCCGGTGAAGCACCCTGAACAACGTCGTTCACTTGACCGAGTCGAAGGCACCTTTTAAGTCGAGCAAAACCACCCATTGTCGGGAGACGGTGTGTGGCATGTCTTAAGTAACTGGCGCAAGGCGAAAATCTGGTTCATACAACTTCGACCTGGCCGCGGATGTTGCTCTTGTGGACTGGTGTCAGACGGTGCAGCATTGTCGTGGCTAATACCTCGGTAACTATCAAAATTAAATTGATCCCATGGCTACTACAATCATTGCGTATTACTTTCCTGAGTACGGGTACAATCAGTGACTCGCCCCAAGATTTCACGGAACAAAGGAATAATTGACTTTATCAGGATATCTCCATCCTGCTCGAGAATTGAGAGGGTTCGTTGGAACTGGCCACTTTTCCTTGCCTTGGCTGTCGAATGGCCAACTCTAATCAGGTGACACCCATGGATTCGCGGCTGTTAACGTCGGAATAAACACATCAGTGCGCGGCTAACCAAACTGTCCCCTGAAGTATTCAACCCAACGGTCAAGCTTTTGTTGTTTGTCGCGAATAGACTCATCACTTCTCTCGCGTTCCACTGACCGAAGTTCGCCGCTGACTGTTCAAACAATTTTTGGCTGTTAACTGAAGCAGCCGCTACTTCCATTTCTTTGGCTACTTTGATCCATCAATTAGGTTTTTTTGACTTGAATTTGTAGATTTCATTCTACCTTACAGTTCTAAAGTCGGTGTTTTCGCTCCACTAAACTCGGGGACTCTAGAGAAATCCAGTCTTTTTGGGACGAGGTCCACTGTCCAAACAAAGACGAAAAATTCATATCACCTTAGTGAAGGTAGAATCAAGCTGATTCAACCGATGCATAGCTTGCGTATGTCTAAAGATAAACAGACGTCTATTGCAAAGGATAAATAATCAGCGAGTGACCTCGATCTATCTAGGGGGAAAATGTGTGTGCTAAGTACGCCTTGTGAAAAGGAGTATCCGACCGCGTTTCACTGATGCTCAGCCAATGGGCGGACAGATGAGGAGAAACCTTGTAGAGAAATGTGTTGGATGTCAGATGAAGACAGTGGAAATTAGCAACACGTACCTGTCGGTAGAACGGTCTTCATATTCTCAGCCGAAACGTCTGGAGAGGTGTTAAGACTGTCGAAATGTGACGAGGGTACATGACGCAGGTACACCATTGTCATCAGAGATATTGGATAATAACTCGTGTTCTGTGATATCCTAAAGTAGCGAAAACACCCGGTACCAAACTACCTAAATTTCTTGTTGGTAATGAGAATGTGATCACCGGAGCAAACATCCCAATTCATCCAGAATCATTTCAAAGGGACAAGAATGTGTACCAGGGACTCGAAAAAGTGGTGTGCACTATACTAGTTTTACATCCGTTGTGTTTCGTTTTGTGCCCTGGATCTGAGGCTACTTTGCTTCACAGCTGAAACTGTCAGTAATATCGAATTTTCGTTTTATTTTAGGGAACGGTTATTATTATAGCGAACTTCGGGAGTCTTATTAACATGCCCTCTGGATCATTTCTGGAGAACAAGATTGTTTCCGGAAACCTACGTATCCTTGATCATTAGCTTGCAGTGACTTCTTTCTCTTATTTTATTTGCCCTTCTGTACTTTTGTAGCTGAATGCTTATTACACCTAACTTGTTCATGATCAACCGTCAATGTCTCCCATATTTTAACGACAATATGTAACATTCGATTCGTGGCAACCATAATGATCATGTGTTCTATACTTTCTGATCGCACAGTGAATGAATAAATGGTTTCTTCCTTTGTAGTACTATGGGAGTTCTTGCATTTGATCTAGTTTGTTGCTGTCGTTGTCCATCGATCGCGTAAAAGCAAAATGGATACGATGATCAGAGGTGTGATTGTCTCCCTACCTGATTGGAGAATCACTTCTTATTTGCCGTAAGCATGTCATTAGGTATTCCTAACTAGATGTGTATGTTGCACATCGTAATGGATTATGCTTATTTGAAACTTTGAGTCAGTCTGGTGGTCAGGATGGAGAACAGATTAAGAAAATCCCAATCGCACGGTAATATTTGAGACTGCACCCTTAAGATAGCGCGTGACAAAAGGCGCAAGAATTTCTATTGATACGAAGCGATTATTGAATTGCTTTGACATTAAGTATCTGAACAGGTAAAACGCGTGCTTTGGTGTATAAATCAAATGTCTGAAGATGACTGGCCAAGATTCGGAAAATATGAGTGGTGAGTCAGCTAGAGGAGGCAGACAGAATCCGTATTTGTTCATTTGTGTGAACGCTCCGCGATTTGTAGGGCTAACATAGAGTTTTGTGTACAGTTTGGCGTTGAAGAATGCAACAAAATACGATTAAGTCACGGACGGCAATCGGGGTTGGTGAAAAGTAGATGTTGATAAAATAACGAAAAGTAGGATAGCAATCACGCTCCACTTTTTTGACTACGCCACGGGGAGATTTTGGCCATATCGCCGCATACGTTAAGCAGACATTGGGCCTGATTGCGGGATGCTGGTCGTAGGATCATCACTTCGCTCAAATGGTAGGACAACAATGCATTGCCACCCAGACTAGCAGTGTGTGCACCAACCACAGCCTGGACCTCTGTAAGGCTTGTGTGCAAAAAGCCACAAATTCCACCCATCTGTTATTGAAAGGAAAGAGGAAAGGAAGCTGGTGGTGGAAATATCAACAGGTCTTTTTGCGGCCTGCAAAAAGCTGATTTAAATTCTTTGTTGCATCAGGGTTAACTCCAAAAAAAGCCGAAATTCGGAATACTAATGCAAGGTAAACAATACGTCTAAAGATTGGTCTGGTTCGTAGCTCAGGTTGATCCCTTTTTAATGCCCGAACTTGCTGTTTATAGGATCATTGCTTCATCACCAATCTATGCACTGACGATATCATGGGAGTTAGCGATGAAACGATGTCGAGTTAAACATTAAGTGAAGCTACCACAACCACATAAAATGAGATATCGGATAATTATTCCCTACCTGAATGACAAGAGTCTACGATGAACTCTCGGAAAGAGAACGGTTATTATAACAATGTGGAGAAAGAAGGTGGATCTTCGTTTACCTCTTTCTCTTCTTGATCAGGTTCAATGGAATGCCGTTCGGTTGGTCAGTGATCTCTTCTATCGCTATTATTTTGGTTTTTGCTCCTCTGAACTTACAGTCTTCCTGCATTTAAAAACTGAGCCTTGAACGTTCCACAGTTGCATTTCCTTTATAGTATGTCTTTTGATTATTTGGTTCACCCCTTTTACCAAAATTCAATATGCGTGATAAAAAATTCGATAGTCGCGAATCAAAACTTATCTAAAAGATTGAAACGTAGACGGCTTTACGCCGTGAACAGCTGTTAGGTCGACGAACTCTATTAGCTGTTACCTATCTCGTGAATGAAATCAAGTTTATCGTTCAGTACAGGCTAACAAAAATAATTTCCAGCCTACTGTACAACAAGAGGGCTTACACGAAGCATCTCTGAAAATTAAGACCGCATGTTTGTCACCAAGACTGACAACGAGATTTGGCACAACGCACCTCACGCAAGTCTGTAGTTTCTCGAATAAAGAAAAAGTCCAAGTTTCCCAAATATGCTTCCACTTGTGTTCCCGGAACAACGGATAAGGGCGTTAGCAAGCAGCTCCCGGACACACGATCAATTTCTAGGCTTTGTGACGGAGTGTGTCGTTCTCGTATTGGATTGCGCATGTGAGACCGGGTTTCATAACCAGGTAGATGCTAGACATGGGCAAATCGGAAAATAAGAAGTCAATAAATAGGTGAAGATAATTGGATTGAATACGCAAGAAATTTTACTGATATGTTGGAGGATTTGAGGTTGAAATGAGGAATGGTTACTAGTATGACAATGAAGGGTGATCCAGGCGATGATCGGGGTGCTATTGCACAGCGCCCGGAAAGCGAAATCGATGGGTTATGAATCAGATGATGTTAAATATGGAGGCAAAATGCGCATGTTGAAGGGAATGAAGAAAAGCAAACATTCCACCAGTTCAAAAACAAGTACAATTTGATAAACAATAAGACGTAGAGATTAGGAAAGCGGTGTCGGAAAATCTATCGTAAATGTACTGTGTCCCGAAGTGCAAGAGGCGTGTTACGATGAGGATGACAATGGAGAGTAAAAACTGATTAAAGGGTTAACTTCTTACTCGGAGAATACAACGCCAAGTCTACAAGGGGTAAGATAAACTTTACAATTGCGAATGAAATCGAATCACCTAATCGAGTGGCAACTTCGATAGAATATCGTTAGATGACTTGCCATTTAATCTGAAGCCATTGATTTTAAAGTGCATATATCAATACGACAAATAGGCCTGTTGATCTGATTGCAAGCGCTCCGGGAATTGGTTTGTTTTGAAGTTCAACCTTTCGATAAAAGCTTGATGTGAAATGCAACCGCACGAAGGAAATTGTATGAAACAGATTTAAGATTCGATAAACAGAATCGCCGATGAAAAAGAAACTGGACTGACAAACCGAGGTTTTCATTTCATCTAGTCGTTTGGCGCGTCTTGGAAGTATCTGTAGCGGCACTAGATTATGAAGGGGAATATACAACCATGGTTCTGAGGACCGGAGGAGTGAACAGATCAGATGCCTGACAGAAAAAGTGTGATGAAACGATAGTGAAATCTTGTCTATCAGTATAACCCAGAAGAGTGCTTCTCGAATGGGTATGTTCGCCCAGCGAGTTCCGTTTGCCCGTGTAGAACTTGACACGCCATGATCGAGACAGATACACAACTGCATACAGATAGGCCATGCGTAATGATGACAGGACAAATTCAAATGGGAAGCATGCGTCTCGAACTTAATGGGCCATTTATTGGCTTGTTTCAGAATTATAGCACAATGATCCTGAATTATATAAAAATGAACGAAACGCAGCTGTACAATGAAACTGGTTGGTTCATGTGTCGTTTTGAGTGGTCTACAATCGAGCCTTCCAATCTGCTCTACTCGTTTGTTTCCGCAGGCCCACTATGTTCCTGCTCTCTGTGCGTCACCCTGCAACGACCTGTTCACGTTGAGACTCAGATGAAAAGCATGTGGTGTGACCGAATCAGCGTGTGCTGATTGATAACTGTCAGACAAGGGTGCCAAATCTATCAACCAAGTGGGCCGGGAAAACACGGGGCTGCAAAAAATGAGCTTTAATCATTTTATGACCATGGCACCACGAAGTTGGTCAAAGGCACGAAAAACAGGTTCTCAAGCGACGAGCAAACAAAAACAGGGGATCGTGTGTGGACCCGTTTTTGTGAAGACCCGGGCAGAAAGCTTGTGTAGTTAGCTGGGATGCAACTGGGTCGATGTGCGCTGCTCGATAACAGTCAGACGACGGTGACGAACCTACCAGACAGCTTGCGTCTCAATATCAGGCACTATTGAGAAGGGAAAATATGGAGGCAGAAAAACTGACTTTTAGTCCCGTTGTTACCGTGAGGATACGGTAACAGAAGGCTAAGAGTGCGATTTGGGTCATTGGTCTGAAATGCGGACAATAAAGTGGTGAGGAAAGTTTGAATTGTAGGCATTTTTCCTGTTCGCTTACAACAACTATTTTTCTTCCTCAGTTCCAATCTCTTCTTCGTCCTTATTTTCAAGATATCTTCAGCTGGATTGAAGCTATGCCATCTGGGTGCATAGGTACAGTTGACCCGTTGATTGGTAGGATACGCTACGATCGAATAATCGACAGTTTATGCTAAAACCGCAATCTAAACTGGCCGAATAAACTTTGTACCTCTAAATCGATCGCAAAGCTTATGGAGAATCATGATTTCCTAGCCAGTCAATGCCGTTTCTGTCTTTCGTGACGGTTTCCAGGATAGAAGGACGGAATCCGTTAGGAGTAAATGTAATTCTTTGAAAATGTAGTACATTGGTATACTAGTCAGGACATACAGAGAGATAACGACACAAACCAAAATGATTATTTGTCACTGCTTGTCAAAAACGGTCGAAGTTTAAGAAAGCCCGACTTGGATAGCCTTAGCGCTCTGCATTTCAGATGACTCGACTAAGTTCGTTTTACTAATCGGTGACCAAAAATCAGCACTAATTTGCGCTGCCTTTCGTGCTTCTGACCAACCTCGTGCGCTTAGCTGTTACTTCGAAACTACGGTGATTGCAAGATTGAGGTTCAATTACTGCAATCCCATGGATGTGTTGAAACAGACGAGTGGAATGGATTGGAAAGGTCCATTATAGGAGAACATGTTAACGTATCATATTGCACAGCTGCATATTTTCACTTCTGTTTAATGTCGACGTATTTCGGAATCACTGAAACAAACCAACGAAGTGCATTGGCAGTGGCGTTTTTCGTAGACAGATGGAAACTATTTAAGCAATCAAACTAATCGACCTTAAAATTCGCTGTTCTGGCATTCATCTCCTGGTAGCATTGTTCGCTTGCCCGTTTGAAAGCGGTTTCTTTCCAGAAACAATAATACGGACTGACACATGCGTTATAAAAATGGGAAATTTTACAGTATTATTATCACTGTTTAAGAGGTGCTGAATTCTAGTTTGGATAAAAATACTGATGACTATGATCAAGCGATGAGGGACAGTGAGTTGTAAAGAATCAAACTGACCTTCGTGCCTAAATCCGGATCAGACCGATCACCTGCAAATGAATTATCTGCATCACCTGAGCGGGACATATCTGTGGCACGTTTCACTTCAGGATATTGAGCCCCCAGGGAGCTGGTGGACGATTTTGGCACGGTAGAACCTGCGTTGACAGACTTCGAGATTTTCCACCGTGATTTTTGATCACTGACCATAATCATTCCAGTAGCAACTATCTATCGAAGACAGAGGATGAAAGAAAACTCCAGAGTAAAGTTATCAAATTCTGTGTGAAAACAAAGACTAGTCTTTGACGGGTAAATTGCTCTTAGCTCGAACGCTATAAAGAAGCTGAACACTGTCTTGAGACGGAGATGCAAAAATACTGTATATTTCATCTTAATATTGCACTGTTTGGAGTTAGCACATATTTGAGGTGAACTACCAGATGAAAGAATAAAATGCACCGAGTACGGTATCAAAGAGATGATGCGCACTCGATCCGAAAAATAAATCGATGTGCTTTTTTGGTTGAAAAGGGTGGAAATCATAAACGGAAACTAGTGAGACGTTACGAACAATTGTTAAAGGACTTCCTTCATACACTGCTCTGTATGGGAAATTCTGTGTTGTGTCGCTAGTCATTATTAGTGGATGGTGGTTCTCCTCAGAGAACGGCAACGGCATTCACACCATCCCCTACTTCTTAGTTGCAAACGACCACCTTGTGAATGCACCTTGCTTACCCACAACGGTGGCATCCAAAAGATCGCACTGGAACACTATTTAAGACCGGAAGTCCTTCAAGGAAAACAAAATGTGCAATTGTTGGACATCTGAAGGTAACGGTTCTCAGTTTCATAGCGGTCTCTAGAAAGTCACCAGGAGCTCAACACACTTGCGCGAAAAGCCATTTTTGTCACTACTTCAAAAAATGCACGGTCGTGTCAGAGTGCGAAATATGCAATTGTTTAAATGATGCTGGTCATCGACTGGAATATGATGAGGACATAAACCACGTTATCAGATACTGGAAAACCGAACAATGTGACCCGAAGTAAATGAAATAACAAACGTGAGCACAAACGAACATAAAGTACTGCATTGAGAAGATCGATATTTTTGGAAGAATGTGACAGTTTCTGTCTCGTTTCGTACACAAACACACGTGTTAAATGTCGTCATCGGTGGCTTCGTCTCTGGACCTCGCACTCACTGAATTACAGATACTGAAAATAGATAGCTAACTAAACACAATACTGAAAGGTATTTCCCTCTACCTGAACGGCATCAACGAATGAAGTGCGTTTGTCTAAATTCACGACAGCTGAATTTTCCGGTGAAACATGGGTCCACTTAGCCCCAATGATGCGTACACCAAGGTCATGGTGCAAATTTGGTTCCACAACCTACCACAATGGTGACTATAGCGGAAACATATGAGGCAGTTTATTGAACTAATTTTGAGTAGAAACCAGAGTAGCCGCTGTTGGAAGCTAATCGGCAAGCTTGACCACCAAGGCATGATCCCATGTAGGCAACAAGAAACCAGTTTTAGTCCAACTTTGGAATTATTAATCTTACAATGTACTCAGGTTTTGGCTGCTAACATCTAGTGGGTGGCTGGAGTTTGGAGGCCAGGCTGGGACGACTGGAACAACACAATGAGAATAAAGTTCGGAAGAATGAATCGAGTCACTGAAAATACACAGTCAAAGAGGTGGCTGAACGTGGAGCTGAAGGTAGGATCGATTTAAATTGTTTGTGGTCAAAAAGCGAACCATTTAGACGACTGCATCGTCTGCTAATGTGGACTGTTTGGTTGAGCTTATAGGCAAGCGTCGCATTGGCCTTGTCTTCTCGCTACTGTGAGTTAAAACAGGTGAACGGAATAAAATTCCATGCAACGGCCTCTGAGACAAACGACCAGAAACGGTCAAGTTCAAGCATACCGCCTTGACAGAATTAGAACCGACTAGCTTGCGATAAACTTGGTGAGAGATTTCGCTCGATTTGCGAGGCCTATTGGGGTTCCACATTTAAAAATGATAAACGGTTTTCAGCAAACATCCATATCGTAAATATTTAACCCAACGAATAAGTCAGCACTGATCACCACTACGACTCAGTAACGTGAACGCAGCTGAACAGGGAGGACGGAATTGTTTACAGTGAAGAGCAGGTAACGCGAAATGTCCCCGATTGAATTCATGCGATGATAGCCCGACAACGGCGTTGATGTGTAGGTTTACTATGAACGCAAAGCGGGTTAGTAACGTCAGTTGGATAATTAATTGCACTCAAATAGGAATCAAAATTTTGCTTTCTTGTAGTCCAACGTTTTTGTTCTAATGTGTTTATAACTAGATCAAAATTATCCACAAAAAGTACCAACCTAGGGTAACATCTTGCAAACGTGAAAGGATTGGTATTTAGACTGAGAACGAGCTAACCAAGCGGAGGAAAGGCAACAGGATGAAATTAATTTGTGATAAACAATATTTTGAACAAAGCACGCGTAACTAAATGATGCAAAAATTGCCAACCAAAACATCTGAAACTTATCTTATAACAGATACACCATAAGAAGGACATGACAAAAATGTTGAGACTACGAGAATGACTCCGGAAAATATCTGTTGCACTCAAAATATCGGTCTTAAAAGTCAAAAAGTCCAATGGTACAAAACTAAACACGGTTGCACAGTTGAATTACAGGATTTAAAGGAGCACGGTCAACACGTTTCGTTTCCACTGACTTTAGATGTTTATTCGATAGAAAATTAAAAAAATGAATAACCGAATCGTTTCCCAAAACACATTTTGGACTGAAAAACAAATTGTGCTCACGCTGAGTATGGGTGGCTCCACTCATCATCAAGTGATAGCTCTTGAGACAAAGCAAAAACCAAGAGGGACAGAGAGAGAGGATTTGCTCAAATCATGCAGCAAGAAGCGCAATTTGGGCGTACGAGCACAGATTACAAGAATCACAAGAATCCACCGCTGTAACGGGGATTGTGTACGTAATTACCGAATTTGGCATCACGCTTGTTCGACTTAAGACTTTGGTATAAAACAAAAGAATAAAGTTACACAAAACCTCTGTCTGAAATTGCAGCGGTTTAGAATATTTTTGCGCTTAGATCGTAGTGCTTTGTACATAAGAAACCGAACATATTGAGAACCGAGGTGGCATGCTGGTACAGATATTTGCTCACTCCTGAAGGGAAAGTTTAAACTACTTGCGTTTAGTGGGGACAGGTGCAGTCATAATCGCAGGAACCATATTCAACAAAGTCTTTAATCACGATGGAAAATAAGCTTGTTTGATGCAGTAGCCATACTACAAACTCAAAATTCGTTTATACTATAGAAGCGGAAAATATTGTTTCTTTTGTTATGTTCCTTATCGGACAACAAGCTGTTTTCAACGTTGTACTAAAAAAGTACCATCCAACAGTTCATTTTCATTATCGATCCTAGTCATCATCACCATTCCGCGTTAAACAACAAGGCAAGCCTCACTGACCGATGCGGTTTACCCAGAGGTACGTCTCAATCGGAAGAGTGAACATGCAAAGGAAACAGGAAGTGGTACGACACAGCCGGGGAAAGATAAGAATGCTGCAGCAGCCAACACAAAAACCAGTCTAACTGTACAAACCCACTTTTTCCAAACATTCTGACTCGATAGAAAATCGCCACTGTTCATAGTTCGCCTCCATATCCTTCAGTATCTCCAGTCAGCTAGCTGGCGAGTTTTTCGGACCTGAACCACGAAGACATGAGATAACTATTTTACCTTAGTTAGCTGTGCATTTTCTCATTCCACGTTGCCACGTCATCTGCTGACCCCCACACGCCTTGCTCCGCTCGGCAGGAGCAACGCAAAATAAGGCACGGAGTGGTAGACGAGTGTTCACTACACACAACACGTGACCCAATCAGCGTAGTCTACCAAGCGTCATACGCTGAGATAAGGTATTCTGAGAATTGGCACCTCATAATAGATTCCTGACCCTACAATAATGTAGAGGTGGTGTGAAGGTCAGGAATCTAATTC
>LUCM01008609.1:39627-55889 GCA_008360955.1 Fasciolopsis buskii
GTCGTTTCGAATGAACTAATTAGGTCGCCATATATTGTCACACCACCATAGGTATACATGTACAATGCTCGCAATAAGTTCACGAGCTTCGCTGGTATACCACTCCGGTGGAGAGCACTGAACAGCGCTGTCCGATCGACTGAGTCGGACATGCATTTGAAGTCGAGAAAGACTAGGATTGTATGGCGGCGGTGAGTGTGGCTTTATTCGAGTAGTTGCTGAAGGGTGAATATCTGGTCGATGTAACCACGACCTGGACGAACTCGAGCCTGGCGTTCGCGGATGTTACTCTCCCGAAGTGGTGTCAAACGACGAGGCATTACGGAAGGTAACACCTAACTATCGGACTTAAACTAATCTTACGATATTTGGCACAGTCACTGCGTGTAACTTTCTTGAAGACGGGTACAATCGGTGACTCATTCCACGATAACGGAATGCACTCCTTGTTCCAAATAACACGAGTGAAGGAGGTAAGTAATTTAACCAAGAGTTCGCCACCTAATTTGAAAAGAATAGCGGAAGTTCATCGGGACCGGCTGGTTTCCCTCAATTCAGCCAGCGAATGTGTGACTCTACTTCCACTTCCGTTGGGGCATCAAGAGATACTTCACAGGAATTTGCAGCTGCGGTTGTTTCACTAGCTACATTAGGGTGCAGGCAGCCAGGCTAATCCTTCAAGTATTCAGCCAAACTTTCTAACATTTGTTGTCCACCATGGATGAACTCTCCATTCCTATCGTACATTACTTTACTAACCGAAGCTCGCCGCTCACCGATGTAATGCGTAAACTTAAACAGCCTTTGACAGTTACCTGAAGCGGCCGCAACCTCCATCTCTTTGGTTACCTTGACCCATCAGTTCTCACGGTTATTCACAAGGCCTACCATCAATTGACGCTGCAGCTGTCGGCGTATCTTATTCACCTCTTTGCGTTTTTGCTTCTTTAGGCCCGGCGACTCTTGTTAGAGCCAGTGTCTTTGATGAGCGCTAGATCTAGGTCCACAGGCGAAATCCGCTGCCAAATGCAGGGTCCGCTTGATTTCGTCCAAGCGGTGGTCTACATTGCCGCTCGTCGAAGGTGGACAAACAAACGGGGAAAAGTAATAAACCATAGCAAACCAACTGTTATTTTGTGTTTTTCAGCGTACACATTTTGTGATTTCTTAGTTGTTTTCGGATTTTTTTAAAAGACGGATGAGTGCTATAGGCAGGCATCATAGCATTAGGGTCTGAGCTATATCCGTCAGTATCCCCAACCAACAATAGTTCTCATCTCTGGGCCTTCAACCAGGAAGGCGGGAAGCACCAACCGATGCCAAAGCCAAAGCTAACATCTTAATACCTCCATGACAAGTCACAGCCTGCCCGACATGTTGCCCCTTACAGCCTTTCCCAGTACGTGCAAAAACAGCATGAAGAGGTAGACGATGAGCAGGCATATGTAATACATGTCCAAGTCGCCTTAGGTAACATACAGCGATTATCTCAGTCAGAGGACGACAGTCTGCACCCAAGCACGACGACGCACATAGCAATTGCTCACCAGATGTTCCTACTAGACGCAAGCAATGCTTCGGAGACATCGGCGGTCGAACACACAACGGGCATCCACAATACGGATGGGTCAGGTCTCGCAATACCACGAACTGTGGTATCGTATACCCTTCCTCTGAGGGGACGTTGGATGTCAAGGCAGCGCCACAAGTGTCGTAAGTTTGCGAAACCCGCTTTGGTCTTCGCGATTCGAGGTGAAACCTCCTCCGCAACACCTCTGCTAGGTGTGGTCAGACTCCCGAGGTACTTGAAGCTATTGACAATAAAAGATTAGAACAACAACAGGTTCCTGGCGGTCTTCAAGGAGTACCTAGCATCTTGAGGATGCAAAGCAAACACCGTATCTGGATGCCTCAATCGTCAAGCCGTCTAACGCACGTTGGATAGTCTGTGCATTGCCATTCAGCAAGGTGGCACCATCGGCATACTTTGAGTGAAAAACTCTGTTCCCTAGGAGGAGTTCAACTCCAACATCTAAAAGACCAGAAAAAGCATTCTGTAGAACCCTTTGCGACAAAGTTGAAAACAAAAGGAGATATCGAGCAGCCTTGCCGCACTCCACTAGAAACGACTAAGGGTGACGAAAGCTGGTCATGAGTCTTAACTCGACCGGACATGTGACGGTACTATTCTTTGACGATCGACGCATACTTCTCAGTTGCTCCACTTCTCAACAGACAGTGTCATAGTACAGACCTACCAGTATAGGCAAAGGCTGCGCGAATCTCCAAGGACACGATGGTCGTTGGTCTCCGGAAAATAAAGCGGTGCCCTAAGAGCTGTCGGCGGGCGAATAATGGATAGACGCGTCCACCATCAGCGCGAAACCTACTCTTTTCCCCACGAGTTTAACCTTCATGTTTGTTTTACAACCCGAAAAGGACGAGGCTAGACTAATACCTCTATGGTCAGCGCAATCAATGCGCAAGCCATTTTTGAAGGTGGGTCCACAATCGGCCACCCAATGAGAAGGGGACCTCTCAGCACCAGATTTTCGAGAACAAGACTTGCAGTAATCTGACCAGTTCCATTCCCCTATCTTTAAGTAGAACTATAGAAAGCCCATCGGTTCCCGGTGCTTTATGACGTCCTAAGGCTTCGATCCTCATGAAGATCTCCGTTTCAGTTAGTGATTGCTCGGCGTAATAGCTGTGTGGACGCACTAACGCCAAGGGCCAGCTAATGTTCCTGAAAGTGCTCCGCCCAGCGTACAAGACATCGCTGCAGGTTGTGATAAGGTGAACCGTCAGCTTCACAAAACACTTCGCTCACACCTATTGCTTTCCTGCCGGTAGCTTGGATGAAGTGAAACGGCTTGAGGGAACCTCCCGGGACAGCAACTTGTTCTATCCCACCAGATCTCACGACCTCTAAATAAGCCTGCATTGAGTTCACGTCTCGTTACGAATCCTGCTCCATCATAGTCGTTACCAGCCGAGATGGACTGGCGTGCATCAAGAAGGCCCAGAGACTCAGCAAAAGTCCAGGGTGTCACAACGCGACGGGTAAGACCAAAACTCACTAAGCCGGCAGAATGCAGGGCATTTTGATAAGCAGCCGATGCTCATTGATGTTATGAGGAGACAGTCCTAGCTTTTCAGCCCGTGCGTTTCGAAAGGTTGATAGGCGAGTCGGATCAGAGAGCTTGTCACAATCTAATCGATTATGCAACGTGCATTTTAAGTGCCTGCCAAAGCACATGGATAACTTAGTACAAACTAGCGCGTGGTGATAGTCAAGGGGAGTACTCCAGTACGAATGACGGTCTTGTGAACATCCCCACCATTTGCAGCTAATAGCGACGCGGTCGATTTGGATCCTATGCTGATTCGAAGAGGGCGAATGCCAGGTGGCGTACCGACGACTGAAACGTCTGAAGCTAGTCCTAACGAGGAACAAATGATGGTCAGAGCACAGGGCCAACAACCGTTCTCCGTTTTTAAAAAGACAATTCGGGAACAAAGGGACCGCCTAGATGCACCCCATTCGATGAGAGCCGAATTTCACCAAATCTGGGTTGTGTAATCCCCATCGCCTGATTTACTGTTTACTCTTCACTTACACACTTATAGTGAGAGAACACTACTGAGACTGTTCATATGGCAGAGCACAAGAAATGCGCAGACGAAACGGAGATCATACGGACATAAGAATTTTTCCAAATATAATATAAACTGAGCAGATTAAATGAGCGTCCTTATCACGCATTAAAACTTGGAAACGAATAACATTCACAAAGCCTCCAAAAGTCTCAGTATCGTCGATGGTGAGTGTCTCAGGCTCTCAGTCGGCTGCTCGACTTGAACGCTCTTTGCAATGCTCCCAAGTGACCGTGCGTCTCGAATAGCCTCTGCTGAGGAACTCCCACGCACTGCTTTTTCGTGGTGGTATCACCACTAAATTGCAATGACGAAGGCAAATATCCGGCGCCTTCTATCGCGGTTTGGGGGACCAGGTAGTAGTAAGCCCACTGAGGAATCGTGGATCATGATGAATGGCCGATAATGCGAAGGTGGAGGATACGGAAGCTATGACTTATGTTGAACTACACACCAATTTTTTTTCCATTCGCTTTCGTCATTTTTGTACTTTGTCATGATTGCGATAGCACATATATACGCAAAAAACATTGTTATATAGTACCTTAAAGAGGTATTATTCTAGCCTTTCAATAAAAATGATTTAGGAGAGCTGACATACAAACATAAAAAATTCCTGAGGTGTGATATGCGGATGGAGACGAAGTTGCGTTGAAACTCATCTTATACATTACGGTAGATCATCCTGATTGTCGGATTGGCATGCATCTGTACCGATTACCTCTTCTTCCGTCGGGTAGATATCAACGATTGGAAACTGCTTACAGGCAGAGAAAACGTGGATGCGATGTGACTAGCATCCAATGAATAAAGATCAGCAGCGAATAGACTGATGCACAGAAACCCTTATAATGACAGTAAATGGTTAGTCATGTAAATATCCACATAAGATTCATAGGCACTATCCACATTGGCGACTTAGCGTTTTTATACCTAAGGTTAGCTTTGTCCAACCGACACTTAACAATGAGCGAGTTACAACTGCTATTCAATTATAGATCCATCTCGATGGCCCGAATGAGCAGTAAAAACTATGAAACCGGGGTCAAGTTCCTCCGAAGAAATTTGCCTATCCATTTTGATGCTACTTATACACCGAGATACTTGGATGATTACACAACATAGACCTTCACGTTAATCTCAAAGTTTTCCAGATAGGATGACGAAAACCCAAAATAATGGGCGTAAAGTTGTTGCTTAAAAATCTACCTGAAAATGATCATCATCAGTGATAGTCAGTCGAAAATCCAGGGCACTTAAACAACAAGGAATTAAATGTCGAAATCGGAACCAGGTCAGTTGACTGAACTCGCGCAGAGCGGTGCTCAAAGAATTGGAACACGCATTTGTGTCGAGACGAAATCTGGTTGGTCCCGTTGGAGCTGCTGCTGGAGTTGAAGACATACTGGAATTTACGGAGCCAGTTTGACTGCTTGAACGACCAAGGGGTATGTTCTGATAGCCTGTGTTAATCTGGACGCCATTCTTGCTAGTGGCTAGTTCGGTTGAATCCGAAACTAGACGGCCCATTTCATTCAATACTAACTGAGAAGATGCGACCGTCTCGAAGAAGGAATCTGAGCCGCTGAGTTGTGTCTCATGAAGCCGTGTGAAGCTCTCAATAACGACCCAGGAGTCGGTCACCCCGGTTGTGGCTGCATTTTCCGGACCGTTTGAAGAGATGGTTGGACTCAAATCCTCATCCAATTCAATTGAATTGAGCCGGGAGTAGTGGTCCAAACTTGATGACGGAAGTGATTCGGTGGTGGTGAGAAGCAAGCCTGTTAGAATAAGACGGGCGAATGCTGAGAATTATATAGAGTTAGGCAAAAATGTTTTTCACTATCGATCAACATGGACGAGCATTGCAATAAAACAAAAGTGACAATGACGGATCTCACAATTTAGTTTGCTATTAAAGCAGGTGGACGACTAGTCAACACCCGGCATTCGGCAAACCAAAGACAAATATTCCGGTTTATACAACCCAATGCCACGAGGAGTGTGTAAGCTCCAACTATGGGAACTGAATGAACGGAAAATAATTTCGACGAAAGTAACAAGGCTGAACGAACACCAGGCGGAACGGAATACCGCCAAGTAGCACAAACATCTCTTATCCCTTACGCAGGTCATTGTTATGCCCGACAAACGACTGCCTCACATGGTTCTCCAATTCGGAACTCAGTGCTACGATTGGCGATTGCTCTTCGTAATATAGTGCATCTTTGGGATAATCAGGTGCAAACTTTCCAGCGCAGACACACTAAAGCATAGAAAACAGTCACCGACAGACCTTTTGAGAGCAACTTTTCAGTTGCGGTGTTCAATCAAATGACAGCAAACTTATTGTTAAACCAATCTCAAACATGAGTACAAAAACAATTAGCCTGTGTACTTTCCCATTTCTCAACAATTTGAGTGGTTATACTTTACCATATTTCTTTACTTAGGTTTGCGCTGATATTTGTTCAGACATGTTTGCACATATCTAAAATAAAATTCCACAATGAAGTAGACGGATAACTTGCACACCTAAAGGTTCAAGTGGATCACGCAGTAAGACCTGTAGTTCTTCCGGTTCTGGCTCACGAATTTCGAGGAACACGGTCCCGTGCGTGGTGTGCTGGAGTTCGCGATCCAACGCAGATCGACCTGGAGAAATGTCCGGATTGTTTGGCGTCCACTCAAAAGTTGAGCAAGCTACTTCTTCCGATGTGGAATTCACGCTTGAGGGTTTTAAGTCACCCGACGGTTTTTTACTACGGTCGTTTGATACACACACAGGATCGAATGACTCGCCCACTTCCTAAAATTGGTCAGTGCAGAAGCGGCAGAAGAGACGAGCAATGGATTGAATAAACCAAATTAAAGGCTGAGATGAAAAAATTGTGGAATGTTAGGCGTGAAGAAAATGAGTTTCTGAATACGACGGACAGAAACATCACTGACAAGGGTGGGAACAAGTCAGACCAGTGTCCGGGAGATTTTTGGAGTGAATACGCATTGCGCGCTAATTTATCCAACAAATAAAATTTACACTTCGCCTGCATAAATCTGACAAAGAAAAGCAATAAAGTAAAATTTCGGAGAAATTTTTAGCGGCATTCAACACCATCATTAGGTAAGTGATACATGGGACACTATGAGCGACAGTAACGAGGATAATGTTTTTCCAAAGGCAGTCAGTTCAATGCCGGTTTTATCGACAATAACCTTGCACCAACGTGTTCTGGTTTTGACTACTACCTCACAGCATCATCTATTCAAAAGGACAAAGAACGATGAATAGCGAAAGATCAACTGTAAGGTAATAAGTTGAAGAAGCAGATAGAAGGGGAAGAATTTCGAGTGCAAGAACTCTCCTGCCTGTGGTATTAAACCAAATCACCTACTGCCTCTAACGGTCACTTGGGGATTTAGCAGATATCACCCTTGCAGGCCCATCAACGGTAACACTTCTCGTACACTCCAATAACAATTTGGACAGTCGGATGAATAATAACGGGAACCGTGTCATTTATGATTTTATGTGAGGACTAAGGGAGGAAAATAGACATACTATTCACAAAGCCCAAACCGTACCTCATTATCAAGAGGAATCACTAAGTTGACGCGGACCATAAAGTGAACTAACTTCCGCCCCCAAGAAGTTAAAAGACAAGTTCAAAATCTATTAAGAAAAGAAGAGCGCTCCATCAATATATATATATCACCTGAAAGTCATACTACATTGGATAATATTGCCAAACAGCCAGGAAATTGGAGCTTCGTATTTAGGTTTTCGGTTCTATTAATGCCTGAAAATTGATTTTGTGGTCCATGCACAGATTGATATACTACGAAAATCAACGGGGTACGAAAGCCCCATCGTGAAACGTGAACATTACAAATAATTACCGTAGTCAAGTCTATAGAGAAATCATCACTAATCTATTCAGACGACGAGAAGAGTCTGGTATGCTGGGAGATAAAAGATTTGTTTGCAGCTTTTGCGTGGGTCATTGTGGATATTTTTGACGAGCATAAATACATAAATACTCTACAAAACTCCTACTTGGTAGAAAAACCGTAAAAGATAAAAATGACAGTACAATTTGACAGAGGCTCGCTAGAACATGAATCAAACATAGATTCCTTCACAACATACCGGTCTTTCACTGTGTTTCTTCTTTACTTACATCAAAAACTTAGCAACTAGCTCCCCCTGTCATCTGTTTAAGTATGCTGATGATGTTGCCCTCTCTCAAGCTTTTTCGAACAACGGTGATTTTCAAAGTGTTTCCAACAAACTATCTTTTGTTTACGATTTCTCTGCATGAGCGGGTTTGGATCTCAACAAATCTAAACGTTTCGAATGTTCGTTCTCTCTATCTCTGTCAGCTTGCCCATCGGAAACGTTTCATCAACTAGGAAACACTTACTAGTGCTGATTCTGTGAAATATCTAGGAGTTACTATTGATGAAAATCTGAAATGAACTACTCACATTTCTACTTGTGTAAAGAATCTCCGACGGTTGTCATTTCAAATCAGGAAGTTTTGGCACTACAAGATGAAACAAAGCACCATCTCCCGATTTGTATACCAATGTCTTTCCAATCCTTTTTTACTGTTCTCCTGTTAATTTTGCAGCTTTACTCAAAAAAGACTTTAAAATCCCTTTTAGGGGGCTATCACTTATTAGCCGTGTCCTTCATACCACTAACTGAGTTTTCCTTCAATCTATGTTATCAGCACGTATCACTATGTGAGAAATTCGCTCCCAAAATTCTTGCTAATCCCACGCATCCTCTGCATAACGATCTTTCAAAGCGCTGCTCCCGCATTTCAACACGATCCGCTTTTCGTTCCATACCCTCTAGAACCAATGTGTCTCTCATTTAGACAAATCGTGACCGGGTTCTAGCCGAATTCCTTAGCAACCTGCCATAATGTGCTATAATTATTCCTCGATGAGTTTTTATATTTTTCACGAGGTGATGAGTGTATTTTTATTTTGGTTATCTATTTATTTTTTCCTATTTTACTGTTACCCTCACATTTTTTGACTGAAATGCGACATTGCTTATTGTATGCAATAGTCTATGCAATACAATACAATGCAATCTACCAGTCCACTCATTGTCACTTTGTGTTAGTAGAACAATCGACTGGGTGATCGGAAATTAGTGAAAATCAACAATTATATTTTGGTTTGATGAAAAGTGTGCGAGGAATGAAAATCGATTTAGTTCCGAAAAAATCATGTCCTAGCAGAATTTGTGAAACTCAAGTTAAAGGGGCTGTTTGGTGTTCTCTTGCGCCGTTTGGGAGCAAAATGCAACAATACGGTAAGACTCTTCGGATTACAGGAAACCTTTCGACAAGCGACGATTCTCCATGTGAACATCGGCTAAAAATTGCATTATCGAAGTGGGAATACTCTACGACCTAATAAGAATAACGAATTGATTTATGTGGGCCTTGTGAGGTTCAGATTCACCATTAAGTAAGCATCAACTGAGTTGCATTTGTCGGAGGCAAATGCAATCGAAAAGGAAAAACATTTCCCTAAAAAGGCACAGTTCTACATACAAAAAAATACTTACAAACGAACATGCTTATGTCATCATCCTCAATTATTTGTGATAAACTGGAGCAGAAAACTAACCAGCTCATCTAGTCCGAAAAGCTTTTGACTTTGTCGAACGTAGTCATTTACTTGCTTTTGCAAACGCATTCGGAACATCCGCTCATCCGCCGAGATGGTGGTCTGTGAAGGGACGGAAATATGTTCAGAGGAAAGTGATAGGATCACAAAATAATGCTGGTTTTGAAAACTGAATATGGTGGGTTGCGAAAATGAAACAATAAACACTACCATCATCGAAAACACTATCAGCGACAATAATAAAAGAAGGGGAAACAACAATAATGATTCCATATCGACCATTAAACAACAAGCCACAATGGGATTTATTGAAAACGAGTTGATTAAATAGGGCTAATGGTAGAAGAACTTGATCGAGGACTGGCGAGGTTACAGAGATTACCAAATGTTTTCGCGAAAGATAATCAAACAACCTAAGTATCTGCGATTTCAAGCCATTTGGAAAGCAATAATGATTTATGTGGGCTCTCTGTGAGCGATGGCGACCGTGGGGAATGCTAAAAAGATGCACGGTTAAGAGCCCTGGAGGATGCCAAGAATCACATGGATGGAAAATGATTTGGTGTGAAAATCAGATCTCACCATTGTATTGACGAATACTCTAGGCGGTGGAGGAACCGGAAGAGCGGGAACAAATGCGCCAGTTCCAGTCTGAAACATAAGAATGAGGGGAACAATACACATGAGCCGCTTAAAATCAATGAAGCTACGATTACGACTCCACTTCAAAACCAGTTGCTTTTTACTTGCGAGGTAATCTATTTCAGAAAGCAATGCAATCAGAGTGAAGAACAGCACCGGTAATATGTCCTCCGCCAAAAAGTGAGTTCTCCGTGGCTCTATAAGTAGGCTTAACATTAGCTACTTTGATGTTTTTCGATTCTCAATGGAACTGGACCGGCATAAGCGTCCCCGTTTGGGACAGGTGACGTGTCTGCATACAGTGTTGCTCTTCTCAGCAATCATTGGGAGACTCAACCGATGATTTCCACGGAAGTATAGCCATGGAAAACTTTGAACTATGGTAAAAAGGACTAAAAATTTTCAGATGAAATGAACGCCCAGAAGCAGAGGTTAGGTTTTTCCATGCCGAGGAACTTCCGGTGCCGGCGATCATAAACTGGATTTATCAGAAAACAACAAAAGATTTTATTACCCCACTTGTACTCATTTATTAATCAATTCAAACATTCGACAAAAAAAGGCTACCTACAAAAAACTAGATGGCTAAACTGAATGATACGCTAATATCCTGGAATGGAACAGGATGGCTTCCTCATGCCTACTCCATTTAAATAAACAATCTGCGACAGCAGCAAGTTTACCCACCGAATAACAGGGTCCGAATATGGGTGCAACGTCCTTGGATGTGGCATCTGGGTCATAATCATACAGTGCGTTTTCAGCGTCATTAAAATTCACCATCAACATCGTTCAGCATTAAACAGGAAGGCAAGCCCCACTAACTACTGCCTTTTACCCAAGGTTACGTGTCTATAAAAAGGGCGAATTTCCAAGGGGAACAGGGAGTGGACCTTCACAGGCGGGAAAAAATAAGACGCTGCTGCAGCCAACACACGGAACACAGTCTGACTGTACAAACGCACTCTTTCGGCGACTCTCAAACTGCATTGAAGATGACAACATGATAGCCACTGTTCACGGTTTACTGTCATATCCTTCAGTGTCTCCAGCCAGCTAATTGACGAACCTTTCGGACCCCAACCAACAAGGCTTGAGACACCTACTTTACCCACGTTCGCTGTACATTTTCTCATTCCACGTTTCCACGTCATCTGTCGACCTCCACATAGCTTTTTCCATTCCTTGGGAGGAACACAAACAGGGCACAATATGGTAGACGAGTGTTCATCAAACGCAACACGTGATCCAACCAGCGCAGTCTACTAAGTTTCATACGCTGATATAAGGTATTCTGAAAGCGAACACGTAGTATTAGATGCCTGACCTCCACATTACTCACCCAGTCACTCCATCCAATCCTAGCCATACTACGTAGACATCAGTGGTAGAAAACCTCTAACCGACGAACATCTCCCACACGAATATTCCATGTCTCGCAACCGTGCAAGATAACTGAGCGCCCTGCGACACAGTACACAGGACCGTTCAACTTCAATGGAATATCAGACCGACATCGCAAGTGCTTCAGTCCAGCGTAAGCTGCTCGAACCCTGGATATACACGTATTCACCTCCACTGCCGAGGTACCATCGATCGACATGCAGCTACCAAGGTAGGTGAAACGGTCCACCATAGTTAGTTTCTCTCTACTCAGCAGCAAGTTCGGCATTGCTGTCGTCCAGTCCAGCAACAGCACTTTGCACTTTGAAGGTGCAAAACACAGGCCAAACCGAGCAACCGATCTCGACAGTCTATCTAGAGACGTTGTGCATGATCTGCGGATTCGAACAGGCACACAGCGTCGTCTGCGCAATCTAGGTCACAGGGCTTCCCTCCATTTCCCAGTTCGAATGCTACAGTCGGAAGATCGACCGACTTTAACTCGTCCATGAAGAAGTTGAACAGGAATGGAGAGATGGGACACCCTAATCGAATAACACCAGGAATTTGAATGTACTTGAGAGTTCATCGAATACCCTAACACAACCATAGGTATGCGAGTACAATGCTCGGAACAGGTTCACGAACTTTGCTGACATAACATTCTGATGGAGAGAATCGAATAGCGCTGTCCGATCCGCTGAGTTAAACATCCCATTCAAGTAGAGAAGAAATACGATCGTAGGGCAACGGGGTGTTTGTGGCGCAATTCGAGTAATTGCCGGAGGGTGAACATCTCATCGATGCAACCTCGAACTGGACGAAATCCGGCCTGCTGCTCGCGGATATTACTCTCACGAATCGGTGTCAAACGGTGCAGCATTATTAAAGCTGACACCATGGTAACTATCGGAATTAAACTAATCCCACGACACCCACCCGTTTTGAAGATGGGTTCAATCAGTGACTCACTCCACGATAACGGAATACGCTCCTCGTTCAAAGTATCATGAAGCAAGGAGGTAAGGGATTTCACCACCGCATACATGTGGGAAATTGGGTTTAACCGATGTGTGAGTAGAAGAAGGCGTCATAAGAGAAGGGGAAACCGGAAGTCATGGCCCAGAGAATTAAAGTAGCACAGGGTGCAATGGTTCCGTAGATCTGGTTTGATAACTACTGGAGTGGATCGACTCGAAAGCGAAACTTGCTCTTGTAAACGAAGAATTAAGTGAAGTGGATAAGTTTAGCTATTTGGATAGTTGAATTTCAGCAGACAAATGAAGTGATTTCGTGTATATAGAGGCCTCAGATGACATTCACCAAACTGAGACATTCGTAGCACCGACGCGACATCTGCTTAGCAATCAAAGCGAGAATTAAGACAGCAGTTATAACGCCGATCCCGTATATTGGAGGTTACTGATGTGCGCCATCTATTCGGATAATCAACGAGTACGGGAAAAAGCGGATAGGGGTACGGTTTTTTTGCACCTTGAAGATCAGCTCAACGTAGATGGTACGAAAGTAAACATGGCACAACACTTACTGCGATCGCCGCCAAACGAAAATCACCCACGGTAATGCGAAATTTCAACCCAAATAGGGCATTCATTCCTCGAAGCTAGAGGAAAGATGAGAGAGGTTAATCGGAAGCTTACTCGCAGCTTTTGCAGGAGGCGATAATGCAATTCATACTCGACGAATGGCAGCAACTGAAATACAACAAATCAAGATTAACTGGCAGAATGAGAAATGAGATATATACTTCACTGAGTTCGTTGGCAGCCGCTTCACCCTTGTTGTCCTTTTTCGAGCGACAAATTCTACAGAACAGGAAGAAAATGAACACGTTAGCGATTGTTAAACATGAAGAGATTGTGAGCCGGTTATGTCAAAGTGAAAACCCAGAGTCTAATTAGAGTGAAGAAGCCACATGTATGCAAAATGCCTATTGTATTGTTTACAAGTCTGATGGACGGTGGCCATCAAAAAAGCGCAACCAGCTTCGTATCAAAGCGTCAAACGTGAATGTTAAGTAAAATAAAAGAAGTTCTATTGTCGCGTTACTGGATATAAACTTTATCGGCAGGCACTTGTGTAGCTACACGCTTTACACAATCCAAATGGAGTAGCACTGTATAGCAGTGAGTTTTGCGCGGATTTCGTGGAAATAACTGGGAACAGGCAAAACTTATCAAGCACAGGATGAATGGCCTAATACAAAGACAATCCGGAGCGTTTGAAAAACAAATCAGTCTTAGAGAACCGAATATGCTAATCTAGAGGTAAATAAAAACTATATTTCAAGATGGCGTGGAAAAAGCACAGTCCCATCTTTTCACCGAAATCCTGAAAACCCCTGGTCAAGAAATTGTGAACCGAACTGCGACCACAGTTCCTAATTCCAAAAACATTTTTTAGTTGACGGTCAGCATGCTTCCATCATTTCGAGTGTGATTAACAACTCAGTGATGGTGATAAGCCAAGTCTTGCACGCTTAAACAAATATTCATAAACGACCGTAACTGCGAGAGATGAGCTGAAACGCATCCATTGCCTTAATATGAAATGTACAGAACACGCTAAACGAAAATAAACTCGACTTTTCTTACAGGTATTGTCCAAATTTGCAGGATAAAACGGAGTAGCAAACATTTCTCTCTAGATGTCCCTTTCTCGAAATTTTCTCAATTCGGCAATATTACAGAAACCTGATTTCTATGGCAGCCTGTTTACAAGCCGATATATATATATATATATATATCAAGTTAGATGCCGAACTTCATCCCTTCACTATTTGGAGGTTTGAAGAAACAAACATTCCGGGGCTTGGAATTAAATAAAATTACAGGAAACCATCAATACCGTTAACTAGGTGAACTTCATTTTCTAAGATGTTGCAGTCCCATCAAACTGGCGATTTATGCATAATGAAACAAACAAATAAATCTTAGTAACGACCTAGGAAATGCAAAATCCACGTTAGCAAAACGTCCAATGAAAGCGAGAGTCGAGACAAGGAAGACAACAACGATCGGAAAAGCCAACCCGTAAACGGTACTTCTAATAGGGATCTTTTGAGGAGGGGAATGTGACACAATAAGTGAGAGCATTTTGTCAGAAACGGGAAGACCAATTGACGAGGCCACTGTTCCACGTAACTTACCGTGCCTGAATCAGAGCTGGTTTTCCAGCCATCGGAAAATCAGGTGGAAAACCGGCTGAGCTGAGAATCACATCAGGCACAGGTGCAGCCTTACAAGATCGGCAACGTGAAGAGGATGGAACTAGGAAAAGGGAAGTCGGGGAAGCATCCGATGCTTTCGGTAGGTGACAAATGGTGCAATCCGTGCTGTGGTGATAACGACAAAAATAGAGATTATTGATAAATATCAAGCACCAACTTTAACGAATTTAATTATAATAAGCCATTTTACAGTACAGACTAGAACAAATCACGTAGCTACTCGGCACTGATTTTCGGTCTGCAGTGTAATTACACTCTTCAAAATATTCTAGAGACACAGGAATCCACATGGAGCTCTTGCAACAGAAAACCCACACAAAACAACTAGGAGCGTGAATACAAATCCAATAAGTTGACAAAGCGAAACTCCGATGAAACCTTATACATTGTCCACTCAGGGCAGAATGACGTATCATGGACAGAATAACCGTATTACAAAACACTCCGGAAATTCTCCCTATTTTTCGGGTCAAAGCGAACAGCTGAGCTATTGGATCAGAGAGAATTAGAGTTCAAACCGCACCGAATGGTTTACAAACAGCACACAATAGGCATGAACAGCGGAACTTTCCTTCACTGATAGGCTGTTTCGCATGCTACAGCTAACAGATACAATGGATTCAAAAGCTGTATACTGAGTCCAGCAGTGAACATGAAAAAGGTCCAAGAACGAAAAACAATCAGCATTAGACGAATCAATCATTGGAGTAGGCTGAACTATGAAGAAGAGAAAGTGATTTACCACGAATAAGGATGGGTGGAACCGAGTTTGTTCCATGAGGAATGCAAAGTGGGCCGTGAATCCGATGCTGGCTGTCCTAAGGTACCAGATGTGCTTGGATAAATTCGTTTGACCTCAGAAGCCACAGCAAGTGGTGGCGTGCCGACTGGATTCACCGAAATCCCGAGGACATCCACGGCCTGAGGATCTGGTGAAGCATCGTGTACTTCGCGTTGACATTAGAAACAAATGGAAGAAATAATTTCCTTTAGCAACGAAAGATTAATCAAGTATTGGATTAAAACTGAAAACCATGCCGACCAGCTGATTAAGTGAAAAAAAATTGGAAGATCTGACGAAGTAGTCTCCTGGTTCTCTAGGTTGACGGTTGGTTTGAACTGGCAGCTCAGAAGGAAAAAGGAGCGGAAGAATAATTGATCCAAGATGGGATTCCACTAATCCACTCCAGGCAGCTCAGCGACAGTTAATTGTTAGAACCAAAGGCTTTGGTTGGGAATCCTGGTAAGTGGCTGCAAGCCTTAGCAACAATCGTCCGAAAAACCTCGATGCATGGCATGAACACAATGAATTCCATACAGCATCGGTCGTCGCGCAGGCTGAGCACGACTGCACGGCAAACAGCTTCGAGCAGAATGGCCAGCGATATGTGTACCTTAGCTCCAAATTCTCATTTTTCTCGTGAGCAAGACTTTTGAGACAAACGCTCCGGTTTAGGTTCCAAAAACACTTCTGTGGTGAGGGGAGTTACAAAGCATCGACCACCTGAATGTCTTCGGTGCTCTTTCTGATTTCCGTTTTTCTGATGTGGAAACCACGCAAGACACCACAAAGAATCGCGGCTCGATGGATTTAACTGACAGTAGCATAAGTGAAAAGGAAAGAAATAGTTTGCAAACATTACTTAAACCTAAGTGTTTACTTCACTTAGCTACCTTT
>LUCM01008609.1:56120-67657 GCA_008360955.1 Fasciolopsis buskii
GGCTAGACCAAATCAAAGTCAACAGTTGTTTCTGTCATCTTCATCATTCAGCGTCAAACAGCAAGGTAAGCCTCACTCACCGCTGCCATGTTCCAGAGTTACAAGATTCCATAAAAAGGGTGAATATATAAGAGGAAAATGTGGGTGGATCAAAGCAGGTGCGAAAAGATAAGATGCCGGTGCAGCCAACACAAGGAACAGTCTAACTTTAAAAATGCACTACCTTAATCATTCGGATTCGACAGAAAATGACAAAACGATCGCCACTGTTCAGGGTTCATTAGCATATCCATCAGTGTGTCCAGCCAGCAAGCTGACGATAAGAGATACCCTGCCCGAACACCACTAGTCGCTTCGAATGTACGTGAGAGTTCATCGAATACCCTAACACAACCATAGGTATGCGAGTACAATGCTCGGAACAGGTTCACGAACTTTGCTGACATAACATTCTGATGGAGAGAATCGAATAGCGCTGTCCGATCCGCTGAGTTAAACATCCCATTCAAGTAGAGAAGAAATACGATCGTAGGGCAACGGGGTGTTTGTGGCGCAATTCGAGTAATTGCCGGAGGGTGAACATCTCATCGATGCAACCTCGAACTGGACGAAATCCGGCCTGCTGCTCGCGGATATTACTCTCACGAATCGGTGTCAAACGGTGCAGCATTATTAAAGCTGACACCATGGTAACTATCGGAATTAAACTAATCCCACGACACCCACCCGTTTTGAAGATGGGTTCAATCAGTGACTCACTCCACGATAACGGAATACGCTCCTCGTTCAAAGTATCATGAAGCAAGGAGGTAAGGGATTTCACCACCGCATACATGTGGGAAATTGGGTTTAACCGATGTGTGAGTAGAAGAAGGCGTCATAAGAGAAGGGGAAACCGGAAGTCATGGCCCAGAGAATTAAAGTAGCACAGGGTGCAATGGTTCCGTAGATCTGGTTTGATAACTACTGGAGTGGATCGACTCGAAAGCGAAACTTGCTCTTGTAAACGAAGAATTAAGTGAAGTGGATAAGTTTAGCTATTTGGATAGTTGAATTTCAGCAGACAAATGAAGTGATTTCGTGTATATAGAGGCCTCAGATGACATTCACCAAACTGAGACATTTGTAGCACCGACGCGACATCTGCTTAGCAATCAAAGCGAGAATTAAGACAGCAGTTATAACGTCGATTCCGCTATATAGGGTTCAGAAACACGGCCGCTGAGGGCGGACGTGCCAATATTTAGAGTCTGAACGTTGTTGTGTTCGTGGTATCGGCAAAATTTGGTAGGAGAATTGTGAGTAACTCATAGCTGAGAGGATGAATTACCGGATTCAAGGATTCAATCTTATAAGAGGCAGCAAATCTAAGTAGATTAAAGTGCTTGGCACATGTTTTGCGCATGCCCATAGAACGACGTATGCTGTGCTCTGTGGCAGTTCATGATCGGAAGATGACATGGCAAAAAGAAATGGAAACCATAATTATTGGACTGGTCAATGTGGGTTTAGGTAGACTGCCGAGTTGGCATTCACGAGATCGCTCCAAGTGGTGATTGGAAAAAAGTCATATGGCCCAACGGCGCGATCACTAGCATTCTTGCGTTCGAAATCTTTTCCATTAAACTCGTTACCTTCCATCTAGTTTCCGTTCACTTTTCTTGAGCAGACGATACTGTGAGGTGGGAGCATACCAATGCAGGGTTAATGGCTGAAAAGACGGAGTTGAACAAGCCAAAAGCTGATCCGATCGCTTTGACCAAATCAGTATGGCGAACCCCAATTTGTAAGAGGGTAATAACGTCCTTCTGGCTATAAAAAACGATTAACAAGCCACCAAATTTGAAAAGAACCGAGGGAAGTTCGTCGGGAAAGGTGCTCTTCCGTTATTCAGCAGTCGAATATTCGACTATTCCTCCAATACTGCTGGGGGATCAAGTAAAACCTCCCAAGGATTTGCAGCTGCAGACGTCGGCCTAAATACATTAGCGTGTGGTCAGATAAACTGATCCTTGAAATGTGCCCAACGGTCCAGTCTTTGTTGACCAGCATGGATGAGCTTTCCATTCTTATCGCACACGAATTCACTAACCGCAATTCGCCACTCACCGGTGTCACATTTAAAAATAAACAGCCTGTGACTGTTACCTGAAGCGGTTGCTAATTCCATCTCTTCGGCTGCCTTAACCCACCAGTTTCACGATCATTCTTAATAATTATCGTCAACTGACGCTGTGACTGTCGACACATCTCATTCACCTCATTGCGGTTAACGAGCTGGCATTTTTGCTGCATTAGACCTAGCGACCCTTGCGAGATGACGATGAACGCTAGACCCAGGAATACATGCAAAATCCGCAGCCAAATGCATCACCTGCTTGATTTGATCCCGCTGGTCGTCTGAGTTCTTAGTTCCTCCTATACTTTCTGTTCGTAGCTGTTGCGAACAGCCGAATCAGACCTGCGCCGGTGGTCGTCGAGGTCGTTGGTCCGATTCGACGTACGTGGTCAAGCACGATCTACAGTTCTGAACAGAACCGCGCCAACAATAGCTGGTTTTATCTTTTTACTTATTTTATTAATGGAATAACTACGTACGTCATTTCCCAGAAAGGGAGTCGCGACCAACACAGGGCTGCCAAGTGGGTGGGTTAACCAGCGGTGCGAGGATTCGAACCCGCGACCTTCACGTCCAAACGACACGGCCTTATTTACTTGACCACCGCTTAATACAATATGGTCGATCTGACTCAGACTACCCGTTGAGTTAGAGTGCCATGTCACCGTGCGACGCGAACTGTGTCGGAAATTCGTACTAGATAGGAATTAGTTATTGTTCGCACAGAATTGGAGTAGTCTTTCCCCGTTATCTGTCCCCTGAACAGGCAAAGCGCAGCACCCATCTAAACAGGATTCCGATGCACTCAGGTTTTAAATTGTGCATTGAAATCGCCTGTTACCACTGAAATGTCAAAGCCTTCGCCCTTCCGAACAAGAGTGACGAGTTCGTCATAAAACTGGTCTTTTTGCGTGTCAGTGCTGCAGTCTGTTGGGCGCTTGCTTAGATGACAAATAAAATGCGCTTAACACAACTATTCTTTGTGATCCAAAATGATCCCTGCCGTCTCAGGGCGCACAAGCGACTGCTAACCGCAATCCAGTCAAAAAGGGCCGCCTCAGTCTTCTTACCTAAGACCATTCATATTCAATCGAAAGTAAGAGACAAACACGCCTGTTGGCCAGGCTGCATTAACGTGCGCACATTGAAGGAACCCAGATTCAGAGGCTGACGAGGCCCGAGAAAATGTGATCTGACAGACCGAAAACCATTCATTACACTATTCGACAACGAACTGTTGCGAGTAGCAGGCGTGTTATCAGCGGGGATATAATTGGGTAGGCAGAAGAGGCAAACAGATTGGGTTGGAGACAGAAGAGACAGGTTGAATAAAAGAAAGGGAACTCTGAGCAGTAGCATACTTATCACTACCCGCCCCACATGCGCTCGATGCAATGGACAGCGCGTTCCTGATTATCCGGCACGACGACCGATGCTGCATAGAATTATTTGTAGACGTGTTACTCATGGGGATTGATGGACGGGTACCGCTAGTGAGTCTGGCTGCTAAGTAGAAGAACGACTAGGGTTCTCAAACAAAGCTTCTGGTTCTCACAAGAATCTGACTGCAAGGCAGCGGGGTATCGCTGAGTGGAAGCCCATTTACTTGGATCAATTATTCATCCACTTGTTTTCTCGATTGAGCTGCTAACTCAGATCAACCCCGAATTGGAGTACCAGGAGACTCCTTCGTCAGGCGTCTACCCATTGACCTTCCAGGCATGACTGGATCTCCGGATTTAGACAAGCCATCACACCATGTCAGGGTGTAGTCTCATTGTGACAGTATTGCTTTAGGAATCTGAAACATGGGCGGTGAGAGCATGGAAAGACTTTTGTTGTCTGAACATTGCTATCTTTGTAGGATTGGTAGAATACGGTAGGAGAATTTGGTTAGTAATTCCGAGGTTAGGCGTAAGTTATCGGGTCCTAAGGTCCGGCTGGTGCATGTCTTGCGCTTGCCCACAGAACAACTGCCTCGTTTTACGTTGTTCTGTGAGGCAATTAGTGACCCGAAGGTGTTTCGAGGTGAGCGGTTTATGAAAGCAGGCTTAGACCCGCAATCAGTTGCGTTCTTCCACTCATAGCCTCTTTTCCCCTGTACAGTTCCTCGACTTACTATTTTGCTGTCGGTCTTCACTAATCCTCGTTCTTTTTTCTGCTTGAGCAGTAGGTGCTGTGAGGTTGCAACCAAATCCAGGGCAAATTTAGCAGTTGTACAAACTGAAACTGGATTTCCCGAGTTTTCTGCAAAAAACGGTTTCATCTTAGAGGGAATCTGAATGTAAATGCCATAAAGTCCGATTACACACCGTAATAGATAAACATTTGAATTGGTGGAAGAAGTGAACGAATCGAGAGACCTAAGGATTTTAACCTCCAAATGATAAGAAACCGCAGGCATTATCTACTACCAACCGTTAGCAAAAAAGTGGAAGATCAAATATAACAATGCTCCGAATCAAGAAGGCTATTACGGGCGGGACAAAATACACGGAAATTAACTTGTACTATCGAATGGACCTGACAGAAGCAAATCAACAGCTTTCCTTATTTATCCCCTAAAGGGAATTGTTTCTCTGGGCGACCCAAATTGTTACCAACTGTAGGGCCATCGGTCACACAAAAGACACTGATAGGACATGAAAAACAAATGTGATACAGAAATAATCGATGAGTGAGACGAAACTACTACTAATATGTTCTCATATGTAGGTGGTCGACAAACTTATCGTAACCATCCTGTTCCGTTTTTGGTGTTTTTTACGAGGCACACGTTCTACAGATAGGCCATACAACATCCGCGCTACTGACTCCGACTTTGTGCCATATCTCAGAGTCTTTAATCAACGACAATCCTCATCTTTTGGGCCTCAACTAGGAACGGCGGAAACACTAACCAAGACCAAAAACGAAGCTAACTTCTTCATACCTTTACACCAAGCCATACTCTGGCTACTACCTCCCTTTTTTCAGTCCTTATCAGCAGGCGAAAAAATGGACGTAGAGGGAAACGATATATAGGCGAACCCACTGCTTATCTAAGTCATCGAGGGCGATGAAAAGCGATTATCTAAGTCAGAAGGCGACTGTCTGCATCCAGCACACGACGACGCATACTGTCACTGCTCGCTCGATGCCCCCATCTGAATCATCGATGGTCAAATTTAGGAAATGCCCAAACACACTTAATCAGGACAGGACAGGTCTTATAACCTCAAAGAACACTGATAACTCGGGGATTGTGCGCCCTTTTCGAAGGAGTATGGTCAAGGTTCCTGCCAGAGTTGAAGAACCACTTTTCATCTCGAAGGCGCACAGTACATCCCGTCTCTCGATATCTCAATTGCCAAGCGGTCCAACGCGTATAGAATTGCCCGCTGCTCAGCAAAGCAATACCGTCGGTGTACACTGTATCAAAATACACATTTCCCGATGAAAAGTTCTGTCCCAGCGTCTAATGGACCAGATAAAGCGTTCCATACGGCACCCTTTACGATAGATTTGAAAAGAAATGACAAGATGAGGCGCTATTGTTGTACTGCAATGAAACATTGAAGGGTGCGAAAGCGTGCCGTAAGCTCTGACCTGATTTGAGATACGCTGATGCAACCCTTTAAAAACCGACACATGACCCTCAGATATTGCCACAGCGAAGACCAACCGTGGAGTCGAACATTGTGCGAATGCCTAAGAACACAATTATCATTAGCTTTCGAAAACCAAAGCGGTGCTCTAGCAACTATTGGAAAATTTAGACTGAATCAACATGTCCACAGCCGACGTAAAACAGCCTGTTCCTCTCAAGTTTATTCTTCACGCGTGTTGCACAACCTGCGAAAAATGGCGGGCGTTAGCAACTTGATGCTATCCAGACTAGGTCAAAGCAGCCACTGCGCGGACACTTTAAGATGGGTCAACAGTCGATTTCTCCCATGAAGAGGGGACGTTTTTGGAAAACCAGAATTTGGAGTACAAAACTTGAATTTCCATTGCTCTATTTATAAATTGAGCTGAAGACCACCAGAGCCCGGTGATTCATGACATCCAAAGGCTTGAATTTCCTTGCGGATCTTCGCCTCAGAAAGTAGGTCCGTTGAAACAGGCCACGGAACGTGTACCGGAATAGCCATGGAAGGGGCTGGGGCGGAAGGCCAGCTAAACTTGAATGAGATAGAAGTTTACGTCCGCTCTAAATGGGTGTGGCTTTCTTCAAGATGACAATGAAATAAACAAAACAACAGTTTACCGGAATGATCGAGACCAGTGCAGTAGTTCGTGGCACACCTTGAGATGGCGGTAGCATGTACGTGGCACACTCACGACAATCGTGTACGAATGATCCATAATAAAACAGAACGATTGCGAACAGATGGACGTCAAAATACACCATATGACCAACAACTAAAGGCATTCGACATTAGGCCCGAACAGCCAATTTAACAAAAGAGCCTCACATGATACACAGAGAATTGAAAGTAAACTTGATGAAACAGAATAAGTTCTCTAGAGCAGTAAATAAATTTGTGATTGAAAAGGAGAACAACGAGAGTAGGAAATGCAGAAATGTGAAGATAATAAAACAAACTGTGACCAGACAAAATGTGCAACTGTTATTGTTTTATTTTTAAACGTTCGAATTCACTCACACACAAAAATCGGACTTATGTGAGCTCCTCGCAAAGGGCGACGGAATTTCGGTGATGTTCAACCTAGAGATTTTCATGAGGTTGGCAAGGTAATTCTTGCTCTAGATTTTGTAACCACAAAAAAGCGATAACTGTATTTGTGAGGAAGAATGACGATCAAGGTAACGAAGCGTATTTCAAAATACTTGACCTACCAGGCATGGCGGTCCCGCTCCCATCCGATGTCCTCCCCATCGAAGATATGAACAGCGCTGCGGAGCAAAACCAACGAGGTTCGAGTACCACTGCTGTGCCGTAGTTCGATAAAATACAAACGTCTTCGTAAATCGCACATTCTTCTCGGTAACCGATCACAGCATTACAACCGACACTGAACATGTGTTGAGTAACTTCGGTGCGCAGTTCCAACCACCATGCATCTCGAAACTGAATGCCAGCTGGAATGAAAAAAAGAGCAATCGATAAACAGTTCCAACCACAAGGCTATGTGAAAAAACCTTGGAACACCAACTGTTATGTTTAGGATTTGACTATATTTAGAAAATCACCGGACAAGAATATGACCCATTGGTGTGCAAACTGGAAATACCACCGAAAGCACCTGGAGTATTTTTATCCATCAGTTTTACCGATTTCGCTGACACGATGCTTCCGAAGTGGTGAATTAAACCGGGAGGAGTCTGAGAGATCGTAAGGAACGGGAATTCCTGAAAAAGGGAAGTAGACACAAGTTATAATTACATATTACAAAGAATATACACGTATACATGCCCATATATAATATACATAAAAGCATATGTGTACATTTATAATCTACACCGTTGATTTTGTTCTTCAGAATCACTGTTTCTCGCTTTCTCCTCTAATGAGAAAATTCTTTGCACGGGCCGCACATGGTCAGTTGATTTGTTCCGTGTTGACTTTTGGAATTCACACGACGGTCACTCAATTTGTTTGAGATTGCATAAGCAAACACATTACCTGTAAAGGCAACCGCTTTCAATCCTCATTCGTCAACCCAGCTATTGTCTCTTCTCTCGATCGATCCATCGTTCATGCCATACAGGATATGTTACTAAAGTCACCACGAATACGTAAACATTTGGACCATTTACGCGTGCGATTGTGTTTACCCTTGTGCTTTTCTCTCTACCGCATCGCCCAACGCATTATTCACGGTAATAAACACGGACCCCAATTTGACCTGAGTCAGACCCTACGGGTTGTGCCAAGATTACCGAAACGGTCTGTAACTGGTATAAAACGACCATGCACGGGCTCGTGAATGGGGGTTCTCGGAAAAATCGGGGTGAAAAAACAAGCGGTTAGATGAAATGAGCACGTTCAAAGTCATGGAAACGGTGAAAATGCTAAGGGATTGGAGTGCAGGAAGTATTCATCTGTTTCATGTTTCTTATGGAGCTCGGATCGCCCATTTCATTTTCAGGCAACCTTCGCTATGAACCAAACTTTCAATCGCAAGGCTGGGTTGGTCTTGTCGGATGCGTCCAGTTACAGTTACCCAGCCACGTGTGATGAATTCAAATGTTTCAAATCAGAGGAGATCATCATCGCCCACTGTGAAAAAACTAAAAGTCAAGTTCTTGTAGACGGGATCCGCTCATCCCAGGTGCAGGTTCAACAATCTACAGAAAGGTGAAAATTGAAGAAATAGAAGTCATCTTTCATTGAAGATTATTTAAGCAAACCTTCAGGTGTCCATTAAAAAGCTAGCGCAGCAGCCATTTCATAACTACTTTGCTCATAACATGCATTTTACATGCCCTTTGCTTTCATTCTCTGGAGGCTCATCATGGTATTGCATATAAAGATCAACAAAAACGTGTTTTGCGAGGGACCCGTTGAGTCATTCAAAAAAAAAAAACGACCAACTTTATGTGAAGATATTATTTCAGCCGAAACTATATTCCATCTTCCAGGTGGAGTAAATCACAAAAAATCAAGTCAACTGGTCACGAAACAGTTCGCGAGTTGTATTGGAAACGCATCATTGTTTCAATCCCAAAGTAATCGGTATGGTTCGGCATGTACGGTACGACCATACTTCTGCTCTGGTACCGTGAACGGTTCAACCTACTTATAAATGTTGTCACGCTTTCTTTCGCAATACTTACCATGGAATCGACTGAAGTCGTGGACACAAGAGAAGCTAAAGTAATGCTTTGAAACAACTTTCGGACACACCAAAACGGGATGTCGAAAATACCCTTGCAAGTCTGATTAAGTGTCAACAAGTACACAGACGTTGGTGGGAAAACATTCGCGGATTTATTCACCGTTGTCACTCAATGTTAAGTCCATAGCGAAGATTGCCGGAAAATGAAATGACCGATGAGAGTGTCGTAAGAAACAGTGCGCGGGTAAACAGCTTGCATTCCATTCCCTTAGCCTTTTTATCGCCATCTGAAGTGCCTAGCATTCAGCTTATCTTACCTCATCCGTTGCATCCAGATTTTGCCGAGAACCTGCATTCGTGATCTCGTCAATGGTCATGATGAGCACAGCTCAGCCTAGATTACGAACCTGGCCAAGTAAACATTGAGGTCATCGTGTGTGAAATTCGGCCAAATCTTAAATCACTCAGGTGTCTCAGATTCAATTGGGCATCGTTGACCTCGCACAGGATGACGCAACTCCAACCTAGTCGTGGCATGTTGAGTCCGTGTGCTACAGAGAAGTAAAGCAAGTGCCCCCTGCATGTTCACGTTGGAGTGATAGATCAAGGATTTCCATCTTGCTCCAGTTTCAAGCCGTTCCGGTTATACTAGTGCAGATTACATTATCTCTGCCCATCGTTTTAGTTTGGGCTCCTAAACTGTTGATTTCTTGAGTTGTTAGTGTTTTAAAACTGCGTGCTCTCAACTGCTCTCTTTGATTAGCTTCTCTTGGGGAGCTTCCTCCTATTATATCCAACCTCGACTGTTACGGTTAACTTCGTTCATTCACATACTTGAAACAGCAACGAGATTTCAAGATAAATTTTGACATAATGAGGCGCCATCCTTCACCTGGACTAACTTGAACTAAAGACCTCGCAACACTGCATTAGGTGATTTATGTCAATAGTACCCTCTCGTCAGACTGGTTTCCACCGTATTGGATACGAGACTAGGAGTTATTTACACGTTGGGTTCCACCAAGGGGAGGAAGTCCGTCTAATTCCACAGAAAATAAACGGCATGATATATATATATATATATATATATATATATATATAAAGTTTAGTGACAGTCTCTCCAATGAATCCTGAGATACTTTATGAAAGTAGAATGGCACAATTCGGAGTGTTCATTTTGACAACAAAAAGCAAAACGAGTAAATAAGCTCAAAAGAACAACGACAAGGTACATCAACCAAGAATAACTTACACCAAGCCCAAGTGGATGATATGATGTGGTGTACTGCTTTCCGATAGAAGCTAGGAAAAAAGGAGAAAAATTACCTCCCATTGTCTGAGGTAATCTATACCACGTCAATAAAAGAGATTGCATCCAACTACTTACAGGAACCCAGTAGTCTGAGGTAGAAACAACAGATTATAGAATGAAGCAAACACGAGGGTGCGCATTTCGCTCAATTCACCCACCTCGGGCTAAATCACAGGACATAAATTTTAGCCTACCAAACATGTGACAATACACAGGCAACAAGAATAATTCGCAATTCGAATTATTAGATGACACCGTGGTATTGGTAGAAATCACTTTCTGATTAATGTGATAGCAACATATGGATAGGAAAACCGTCACAAAATTGTGGTTCCCGGTGGATGTCACGATAGCAATGCTTCATTGTTTTTAAAGTAATGAAAAAATAACGTGGGAAAACAAAGACGATATAATTGAAATGGGTTACCAGAAGATTCAATATGAACTGTTAAAGCTTGTGCGAATTTAACATAACGGATATTGATCGTCTTGTTGAAGAGGATCGCTATCTGAATAGCATCTCCGGAGGTCACAAAGCTACGGGTTTATCACAGATTTGATACCGATGATCGGGATCCGATTAATCAGTGTCTTGTCAGAAAGAGATCCCAACCGCATAATAGGAAACAGAATTAGGGTGAAAAACGCTATCGCCGAAATGAAATTTGTAAAGCTCAGTGTGAAGCATTGCTGAACAAAAAGCAACTCAGCGCTGTTGACTCTGATTATTTGGGGGAAAGTTTATGCCGCTTAGTTCTCACTGCCACCAGTGAGCAGTGAACAAGATCATCAAAAAGAGAATCTTGTAACAATTTAGTATATTAATGAAAACCCATCTGTTTCGCTAAGCAAAAGTATTATCTGACCTTTCAGACAGCTGAAAAGTATAGGCACCCTCCCAAACATGGACGAACGAATGAACACGTGATGGTATCAGAAACAGAAAAAGCCGGTTCTATGTTTTCGTTGTTATTGGTCAGTACGGTCAAGTGGCCCGAAATGTCAATAGTACACATTACATCCGTTCACGAGATCTATTCAAAGATCTCGATAATATTAACTTTATACATTTTAGTAGTAGGAGATTGAATGTTTACATGAAATAATTCACCATGTGATATCATCGCTCAACTCACCATAAAGAAACCATGGAAGCATTGTACAGCTGTTTCATCCTTGTTGGGAATGATCAGCAGTGCATCTCCACCGCGCCCGAACTGGGACGCGAACCCGAACAAGGACGAACGATTGTGAGTCGAACGCCTTAGTCATTACGCGTCCCAGTTCGGGCGCGGTGGAGATGCGTTGCTGCTGCTGATT
>LUCM01008609.1:74021-87452 GCA_008360955.1 Fasciolopsis buskii
GATGTCGGTCTGATATTCCATTGAAGTTGAACGGTCCTGTGTACTGTGTCGCAGGGCGCTCAGTTATCTTGCACGGTTGCGAGACATGGAATATTCGTGTGGGAGATGTTCGTCGGTTAGAGGTTTTCTACCACTGATGTCTACGTAGTATGGCTAGGATTGGATGGAGTGACTGGGTGAGTAATGTGGAGGTCAGGCATCTAATACTACGTGTTCGCTTTCAGAATACCTTATATCAGCGTATGAAACTTAGTAGACTGCGCTGGTTGGATCACGTGTTGCGTTTGATGAACACTCGTCTACCATATTGTGCCCTGTTTGTGTTCCTCCCAAGGAATGGAAAAAGCTATGTGGAGGTCGACAGATGACGTGGAAACGTGGAATGAGAAAATGTACAGCGAACGTGGGTAAAGTAGGTGTCTCAAGCCTTGTTGGTTGGGGTCCGAAAGGTTCGTCAATTAGCTGGCTGGAGACACTGAAGGATATGACAGTAAACCGTGAACAGTGGCTATCATGTTGTCATCTTCAATGCAGTTTGAGAGTCGCCGAAAGAGTGCGTTTGTACAGTCAGACTGTGTTCCGTGTGTTGGCTGCAGCAGCGTCTTATTTTTTCCCGCCTGTGAAGGTCCACTCCCTGTTCCCCTTGGAAATTCGCCCTTTTTATAGACACGTAACCTTGGGTAAAAGGCAGTAGTTAGTGGGGCTTGCCTTGCTGTTTAATGCTAAACGACGATGATGATGATTCGCTTTTTATTGTGTGCATTGTTTCTGACAATCCTGGGTAACAGTCTCGATGAGGAAACCATATGACCCGATGGAATTTATTGTGCTTCGGATTACGCGTTTCCTGCATTGCGAGGATACTTTTTAATTCCAGTAGTTTTATCCAGTGGCGTTACCTTAGGCCCAAGCTTCAATCGTACCAACAATGTATGGGCGACTAATGGGCCAAGTTTATATTAACAATTCCGACTAGAGTTCGACGGTGGTTTGTGCAGGAATTTACCGTCAGTAGGTCAGGAAGGCTGGTCCCGAAGTCTAAAGTAGCAAATTCTGGGAGATATCAAACAATGAGGTGAAGTGGGTTACAGTATCGAAAAGGCTTACTACAATGTGATTGCAGTGCTAGGAATGTATCGGTACACCTCGCAGAAATGGATAAAACGCTTCCTCGAATAAGAATGACGGTGGTAGTTGTATTACTGTACTATCCCCAGTAAGAAAGCAGTACTTAAAAAGGGAGAGATTGTGGATAGGAAGTTGGGTGAAGGTGAGACGGATTCCGACGACCGACGACTACTTATAAACATCACCATATTGTCTGTTTGAATAAAACCGATCAACAAGGGTAACTGTGCGGTGGCGTGCGTAACACTGATATTAAACTTCATCGATAGAATTGTTTTCCCCATATGTGACTTTTGGGTGGTTGTCCGCTCCCTGGGTGTCGCTGATAATCACCAGTACATTCGAATAAAGCTGCTACCGTAGGAAGTATCGGCTCGCTATCGTACCTGACCTAATGAGACTGTATGTAGTCCTGTGCCAACCCAAGTTTCAGAAACTTGGCTACCGGTTCACGTACCCCCATGTAGTGGACCCTATTGGCTATGGGGAATGCGTCTTCTACCCCACCCATACACCTAACGCCAATAACATCCAAGTAACAAAACAGCTGAGCATGCTCTCCACTTTGCCGAACCACTCCCCTCATCAGTTTAATATAACAAACCAAAGGCATCAGGGTTTCAGGATCAAAGTCTGACTTTATTCGCGATAATTAGGATGATGAGCATTTCGAAGGATATACACGCACTTTGAAGGGGAGACGATGGACTCAGGGAAATCAAAACTAACTGAGCGAAATGTAACAACAAACCATCAGTAGCTGAAGTGATATTCCACGGCACTTCCACAATGAAACCAATTGGCAAATTTTATTTTTCACGGGAAAAGCAACAACGTGAAGAAAAATATGATGAGCGGTTTACGGTGAATAGCACAGACGATTTAAAACGAATGCTTAATAGAGGTGCAAGAGCCAGAAGCCTCGGCGGGATTCGAACCATCGTTTAAGTAGTGTTTGTGGTCTGTAATCCACTTAGCAACATCGAAGGGCTTTGGACTTTGCGCCTATGGATCAATAGCTGAGATCATCTCAAACGCAATTCAAAACTTACAAAATCACAAGAGTAAAAGCCTTGAGAGACAGAAACAAGACTTACTTCAGACCAGAGGAGGGGCTGTTTGGCGGAGAACGCACTGGTTTACATTTTTTTAGGCGCACAGCTGTACCAATTCCGCGCACTACGACGCCCGTTTCTCCTTCCAAGTCGAAATGAAGCTGGTAACTGTGAAAAACAGAACTCCATCAGATGACCGACATCAACCATGGAGGGGCAAACGACTACATGATCCATTCAATAAAAAACAATGAACTCTTATTAGGCAGACTGAATTGCAAGATGGGAACAGCAAACGGCGCTTAGTGGGAGTTGACGGAGCTTCTTTAGAAAAATGAATAAGAATCAAATGAACATCCGAAAGATGAGAGGGCTATTTCATTATTCAAGAAAGAAGTCATTTTCACCAAACCACCTATTTTCAGCCTGAACTTTGTTGGACCACGAATCGGATCACACGTACAAATCAGTTACCATCTCTAATATATGCAGCTAAGAAACATAGTTTATCAGCTCACCGTTGATATCATTACGGTTTGAACCTCACATTTTATTAAGAAAACTTGACAACAAATCAGGTCATTTGAACTATGAGAAAAAAAGACAAAGCAGATGACAAAGAAAAGAACCAGAACTGTCTAGTTAGGCTGCCCGCCAATGTTCGTTCCTTCCATCTCCGTACCATCGACTGACTAAGGTAATCAATGGTATCTTGGTCGATGAAATGCTGTCCGACCGTCAGGAATTGAGGATGAAATTGCCTAAAAAGGCCCGAATTCGAGCCCCTGGTCCGAAATTTGAAAACTGACGAAAGCAAAAGTTCATAATAAAACACGACGAGGTCTGATCTTCCACAATATGTAGACCTTTGTCAGCCGCGACGCAGCCATAAAAATATGAACTAAAGAAGCCCGTAAATGAAGGAAACAAAAGAAAAAGCAAGGTCGGCAAAGCAGTGGAGCGGAACAAGGTATGCACAAATGGATGGAGATCACTGAACGGCAAACAAGTTTGAAAATCGTTCACGAAACAGTTGCGGTGGAAAGCACTGAATAGGGCTGCCTGATCTACCGAGTCGAACGCACATTTCAAGTCCAGAAAGATTACGACCTTAGGGCGACGGGGTGTTTGTGTTTGTGATGCGCGTTTCGAGTATTTGACCAAGAATCGATATCTGGCTGATGCAACCTCGATCTGGACGAAATCCGGCCTGCTGTTCACGGATATTACTCTCACGAATTGGTGCAAAAAGATGCAGCATTATCGAAGCTGACACCTTAGTAATTATTGGAAGTAAACTAATCTCACGATACTTGCTACAGTTACTCCCTGTGCCCTTCTTCAAGATGGGTGCAATCAGTGACTCACTCCACGATAACGGAATACGCTCCTCGTTGCAAATATCTTGAAGCAAGGAGGTGAAGGATTTCACCTGAGCGTGCCCACCAAATTTGAAAAGAACTGAGAGAAGTTCGTCGGGACCGGCTGCTTCTCCCCTATTCAGCAGTCGAATATTCGACTCTACTTCCAATTCCGTTGAGGGGTCAAGGGAAATCTCCTAAGGATTGGCAGCTGACTAAATGAGTTGGCGTGTGGCTAACTAAACCGATCCTTGAAATGTTCAGTGCGGCGGTCCAGCCTTTCTTGTCTACCATGGATGAGCTTTCCATTCCTATCGCACACGAATTCACTAACCGCAATTCGCCACTCACCGGTGTCACATTTAAAAATAAACAGCCTGTGACTGTTACCTGAAGCGGTTGCTAATTCCATCTCTTCGGCTGCCTTAACCCACCAGTTTCACGATCATTCCTAATAATTATCGTCAACTGACGCTGTGACTGTCGACACATCTCATTCACCTCATTGCGGTTAACGAGCTGGCATTTTTGCTGCATTAGACCTAGCGACCCTTGCGAGATGACGATGAACGCTAGACCCAGGAATACATGCAAAATCCGCAGCCAAATGCATCACCTGCTTGATTTGATCCCGCTGGTCGTCTGAGTTCTTAGTTCCTCCTATACTTTCTGTTCGTAGCTGTTGCGAACAGCCGAATCAGACCTGCGCCGGTGGTCGTCGAGGTCGTTGGTCCGATTCGACGTACGTGGTCAAGCACGATCTACAGTTCTGAACAGAACCGCGCCAACAATAGCTGGTTTTATCTTTTTACTTATTTTATTAATGGAATAACTACGTACGTCATTTCCCAGAAAGGGAGTCGCGACCAACACAGGGCTGCCAAGTGGGTGGGTTAACCAGCGGTGCGAGGATTCGAACCCGCGACCTTCACGTCCAAACGACACGGCCTTATTTACTTGACCACCGCTTAATACAATATGGTCGATCTGACTCAGACTACCCGTTGAGTTAGAGTGCCATGTCACCGTGCGACGCGAACTGTGTCGGAAATTCGTACTAGATAGGAATTAGTTATTGTTCGCACAGAATTGGAGTAGTCTTTCCCCGTTATCTGTCCCCTGAACAGGCAAAGCGCAGCACCCATCTAAACAGGATTCCGATGCACTCAGGTTTTAAATTGTGCATTGAAATCGCCTGTTACCACTGAAATGTCAAAGCCTTCGCCCTTCCGAACAAGAGTGACGAGTTCGTCATAAAACTGGTCTTTTTGCGTGTCAGTGCTGCAGTCTGTTGGGCGCTTGCTTAGATGACAAATAAAATGCGCTTAACACAACTATTCTTTGTGATCCAAAATGATCCCTGCCGTCTCAGGGCGCACAAGCGACTGCTAACCGCAATCCAGTCAAAAAGGGCCGCCTCAGTCTTCTTACCTAAGACCATTCATATTCAATCGAAAGTAAGAGACAAACACGCCTGTTGGCCAGGCTGCATTAACGTGCGCACATTGAAGGAATCGAGATTCAGAGGCTGACGAGGCCCGAGAAAATGTGATCTAACAGACCGAAAACCATTCACTACACTATTCGACAACGAACTGTTGCGAGTAGCAGGCGTGTTACCAATGGAGACACTATGGGTAGGCAGAAGGGGCAAACAGATTGGGTTGGAGACAGAAGAGACAGGTTGAATAAAAGAAAGGGAACTCTGAGCAGTAGCATACTTATCACTACCCGCCCCACATGCGCTCGATGCAATGGACAGCGCGTTCCTGATTATCCGGCACGACGACCGATGCTGCATAGAATTATTTGTAGACGTGTTACCCATGGGGAATAATGGACGGGCACTGCTAGTGAGTCTGGCTGCTAAACAGAAGAACGACTAGGGTTCTCAACCAAAGCCTTTGGTTCTCACAAGAATCTGACTGCAAGGACGCGGGGTATCGCTGAGTGGAAGCCCATTTACTTGGATCAATTATTCATCCACTCGTTTTTCCGATTGAGCTGCTAACTCAGATCAACTCCCGACTCGTAGGACGAAGGGACAACTTTGTCAGGCGTCTAACCATTGACGTTCCAGGCATGATTGGATCTCCGGCTCGAGATAAGCCATCCTGTGTAGCTCGTTGGATCATGGAGGCACGCAAGCCGTCACAGTACATGAAGCTACAGGCTCTATGCGGCCTAATATTAGACAATCTCGGTGGGTCACTGAGTTACCGTGTCCTATGCATGGATAGCCATCATTTGCGGCCGTTTCACTATTGCCAATCGGGGGATTCGTTCAATAGGTTACAGTTCTGCCTCTAGTATTTAAATGTTACAGTGAAATACTCAAACCTCTTGCTGACTTACTGACAAACTGAAGTACCGTTTTATTTACAAACATACAGGACGGTGGCGGTTAGGTTCACATTATTAAAATTCCTTCTCAAGGGCGACTGGAGACACGAGCAAGAATTTCTGCTAGATCCGTACGATGTTGACTCCAGAAAAGCAGCGCTGTGGTGCCTATGCTGACGATTGTAACGAATCCTTCATCAGGAACCACAAAATCCGACGATGACCATAAAACACCAAGATGCACTTTGTCTCCGAAATTTCGTTTCACAACTTGAACACCATACCTTTGATTTTCTCTATTTCGGCACCATTTTTAGACTTCGGAAAGAGAGAACACCTGGATTTGCTTAGTGTATAGGAGTAGAAAAGCCAAGAAAACTATTTATTAAGCCAGTTTTTTGGGAAGTTTGCTATGTATCCAAAATGAGCTTTCTGCTGCATGGAATTTATGAGATTAATTCATACACTCCATAAAACAGGAATCAAAATAAGCAAAGAGGGTTGATGACGCTCAGGTCATAGAAATTCTTCCCCGCAAACTTTACGGACAGTCTTCGTAATTCAATGAATCACTGGGATATTCATCCAGGATTCTGATCTCTCGTAAAAGAGATAGAATGCCGACGTCCTGACAATAGGTTTTATCAGTCAAACAGTAATGGCTCGAGCAAAGGTTTAGAATATCAAATCGCACGAAAATACTTAATATCCGAAAACAGATTTGTTGAAAAAGTTAGTAGTACGGGTTAACGAATGTCAACGGTGTACGAAGTTTCACATACAGATAGAATTAAGACATGAACGTACCCAATTACTGAATTACCGCCGAGATTTAACACCTTCAAACCCATTTTACGTTGCAGTTCGCCTAAAAAGTGCCAAAAATGAAATGCGATATATATTCCTTATCGGACTAGAAGGCAATACATCTCTGAGATGCTTATAATTCAGAACCCGATCACATCAAATAACTAGAGAGAGTAGACAGTTGAGAAAGTATTCCTCTACCAGACTCTGTTGGTTAGGAATTATGTCATCTAGGCGAAACCACTAGCGACGGTGATACCGTAGTGGACTGTAAGCTACAGGCGTCATCTGCACCTACTCAGTTTTAAATGCTTCAAACAAAGCCACTAAAATCAACACAAGCTGAAAAAACCGTGGTCGAACAACTGCATATTTTTGTTCAGTTTGTGTTGATACTGGTGGTCAAAATCAAATCCAGAACAGGATTAAATACTTCACGAAAACTTGAAGTTACAGAGGGTCATCGTAGTCAGTAGCGTTTTCGTACACAAATGGAAGAACAAAATCACTGTCAAAGCATCAGACTACTGTCGAGATTATTATCGCTAGTTAATTATGCCCTATTCAATCATCTCCATACTTGTACACTCCGTTGTTTGACTTTCACTAGGATCTCACCTAAGTCTTTAGGAGCTTGGATGGGAGATGAGCCAGTTTATGAATCAACCGTGGAACAAAACAAAGGAGTGCGCAGATATGGAGGCCATTTGGCCGAAGAGAACCGGGTGCGTACACCTAACGAGCCGTAGTAGCCGCAAAACCAGTCGTATTCTTCCGAAGGAAATTTGTCCTTTCGTCCGCATACAAAAACATACCATCAACTATAAAAATCAAGTATGGGACCTTGTGTCCTCTTTTTAAAGGTTAAACTTGCCTAATCGACGATTAGCCGTGTGATCACTAAACGGACTCATCATGTATCCATGTGCCCAATAATTCAAATGAGATTCTGGTGACAATCGTCTGTACAGATGCGTGCCGGAATGTTTCATCAGTGAGAACCTGATAACAACTGGACTAATACAAACGGAGACCATGAATGTTGAAAATCCCTTCAAATGCCAAAATGTCGGATAAACGGGTCGAATAATTAAATCTGAATTGGAGTAAGAATCACAGACAACGTTTGACGACCGATAATTTGTGTTTATATCGCTCGAGAAAACATACTTTTCAGATTTGAGTGACGTGATTATCAAGTGTTTCCCATAGCAGAAAATAGCAGAGTCATTTATACATATGGCACGTGAATTCTGAGAATGGAAAGGCGAACAGGATCACAAATGACCACCGTTTTCCTCAACCGAAAACCATAATTATTTCACTTTGGAAATCGATGGTAACAATGAGCTCAGTATACTTTGTATCTACTCATTGAGACTTGCATTTAGTTTCACATGAAGACGGCACCAAGCGGGTGTGCTACTTCGAGAAGAATCGCCGAAAATAATTACCATAAATGAATAAGCTAAACGAACAAAGTCAGTATGAACAGTCGTGTCCCTCGGGGAGCAAATCAGGCACACGGAGACATGAGACAGGTTTCGAGACGAACATACCACTTAATCGACTGAACAGTCGTTGCCTGGCCTCATTTGAAGCACGGGAGGTGCGGATTTTTTCGATCCACTGATGTTCCGGATCATCGTTCATTACCAATTCTTGCACAAAACCGATCAGGTAGTCCATCACGAATCCATTCGGCACGGAAGAACCTGGAGAACGTAATCGATAATTCCAGGAAACCTATAATAATCATTTCTCAACATTGGAGGTACAATCGGCAGATAGGTATTGAAGATAAGCATTAGAGATTGCAAAGCATTTTGAAGCCAGATGCAGTGCACAGTCAAACGGGCCAACAGTCGCTCCGTTCCACTCATTAGCATGCGTAAACGCGTGAAAAGGAATAAGCTGTAAGATACTTTAAGGAGAGCATTCTGAGGCTAATAAAAACGCCACAATTGGTAGACCGGGTAGCAAACTAAACGCAGAACGCTCCATCCGTGATCGCGCATCTCGAAAGTTCTGGGTTGATTGCATGTGTTTTACACTGGAATCGACAATTAACAAACTGGCAGACAAATGTTCCATGAGAAATGATCACTTATGTAAGTGGGGTGGAAAATCTATAAGTCCCTACCGACAATTATATTTCAATTTCATTTAGAAAAAATCAGAAAAAATAATTTAGAAACCCTCGACAATTAATGAGTAATTTGACCGGATTTATTTGTTGTCTTGTTCTTTCTGATTAGTGCATAAATATAGCCGTTTTATCAGCGTGCTGCGGTGTGGCATGGGCCCCCACGCATGAGGGTGCGGCGTGTATGGAACCAATCAGAACGAAAATCCCAACTAATTTGAATTGAAAAGCCAATTAATTTTTCAAAAACCTTCGAACTGAAATCAAAGATGGCAGCAGCGTTTGTTGCAGGCATAGTTATAAGTGAAAAGGTGCACGGCTGTGCGGTTGCGAAGGCAACAAAATTCATCGGCCTCAAAAACATTGTTACTGGCGTCAGACAGTCGTTGATTAACCACTAACACGTGTTCTTTATTTGGGATTCAACAACCAAACATGCATGATGATACTGTTTCAGAATGCAAACGTGAAAGCAGCATCGCATAGCCAGTTTTCGACCTTTGCAAAGCAATAGAGACGTCTTGGGGCACATTCTTCATACACCTCAAATCGCAATGTATAACAAAAGCCAACTAGCTGATTTTAAGGGAACGCTTTAACAGGCGATTCATTGAATTATGCAATTGTATTCGCATTTTGGAGTGCAGTAATCGGAAACGAATAAAAGGCTTGCTAAATAGGACTCTCGTAAGAGTTCTGAGTTTTGAATACTGATGCCACATTCACATTCGACAAAAAATTGCTGTTCCTTATTCGCCAGTTGCGAAACATTTAGGGGTTTTTGGGGGATAAGGGATGTATCAATCTAACTGCAGTCACCCAGTAAGCATGTAACGATAGTTAGAGAGGATGAATGCCCGCTTCCATTCGCTCTAAAGGATTACCGTCGAGTAACCAATAGGTATGAAATATTTAGTAACAAGTACATAACGAACGGTAGAGCGACGGCACAGACAAAAGTAACATACTGTGAAAAAATCGGACTCCAAGCGAAGATTGATGGTATCGATTTATATCGAGGAAGACGTCGACACGTATGGCCAAGCATATCTCACCTCGAATACCTGGCAAGAGAGGAGAGCAATTATCATCACATGAAAAAGACTGCGCTCTGATCTCTTTTCGTAATAGGAACATTTGAGCGACAAAAACAAACTTCCAGATTTTCAACAGTGGGAGAACCATGAATGGAACCTGAGTGCAACCATGAAGCTCTTAAGAGATATGGTCCAAGTTTTGAGAGGCATAAAGAAGGCAGCATGACAGAGCTTCGAGGTGGCTTACACCAAATAAAACAGATGCATATCCAGGGGGAATTCTTAGTGACGCTTTGGGTTGCAGTAAACACCAAAGATAGCAGACGTCGTGAAATTGATGGGAAGAAAACAATACGATATAGTGTTTTGGGAAAGTTGATGGCGCCATCCGTCCTAATTAGGCTCACAAAACGAAGTCAGCGGAAAATTGAGAGCAAAGAATAATTACCAAAGCAATTCAGTCAAATGATTTCATGTGCTCCTATGGATAGACTCTTAGCCCTCATATGACCAATTAAACATAACTAAAGATAAAACAGATCAATGGTTGGATTAAAATGAAATGAATGCCTGCTTAAATCTAAATATTTCATTTATGAGTTGCGAAAAAACCTGGCTAGGCGGAGAAAATTCGAATGCATCCGTGTAAAGGAAACTTAGAGCAAGTCAGGAAACGCATTTCACAAATTTGTATGTGAATGGGTCAGACTAAAGGCGCACCATTGTGGAAAGCTTAATCCAAACGATAACTTTCGAGATTCAAGAATGAGATCTTTACTATGAAACAAAATGTTTTGTGGTAAACTGAGCTAAGAAATTCGCTGCCCAATTACATTCCGACCACAGAATGTAAGAGTTAATGATTGCTCTCAACATAAAACGTCTAGATTTCAATCAGTATAGGCATAAAGCCTAAGCCAAATTCATGGCAATCCACCCACACTTTAATAAGCTTAGCACCAAGAATCACACCAATTCGTAGTAACAAAAGGGGATTACATGAATGGTATAAAAGATATCGACCGCGATCCTGGCCCTTGGTCCATGGGCGATTCATTGGGCTCAAAGTGACGCAAGAAACCAGAGTTAGATGGCATTTGACAGCGTTGTATTACAAAAGCATAATTTACCTCACGTTGTATTCCAAGTACGGGACAAAATTGATCTGCCATGTTCGGGATTTATGTAATCCAGTTGCTCCTATGTTTGACGGTATAAGCTGTTTGTTGATTGCAAGGGGATGGTTGAGTCTTTACACCTCTTTCTTGCGCAATAGACTAAAAGTGATGTTTCATAACTAGGATCCGTTTAACAATGATGATGTAGATAACGTCAAAGCTCTCGCCCTGTCCATTTGAATGACCTTGTGGAATAGATGCGCCGAATAGTGGATCCCACACAGAGTCTTCTTTATGTGTGAGGACACATCATACGACGTATAACCATCTAGAGGTGCGAATACCAAAGTAATAAAATTCTTAACTAGCAAAAGCAAGGTTCGGCTTCGAGCCAACTCATTCCTGCGACACCTTAAAGCCGAAAAATGCAAACGAAACACACCTAAACCGTCTTTCGGGCGATCGGGAGGAGTCTGAAACTTACGTGGGTCTTCAATCGATAGAGGAATATCGTCCGCATGTTCTGAGTGAGACAGCTTTTTGTCTGGGCAAGTATCAAAGTCCGTGTAAGATGTTAGCACAAAATAAGTGAGGTCAACCTGAATAAAGTGTATCATCAGCCAACAAAACGGGAATAGTTTTAATTTCGAAGCCACAACAGAGCACTTTCATTGCGGACGCAAATATGCAGTTGTCAAGCTCGTTGGCAGGCCTGATCTGGCGAAATCGGACGGTGCCTTGCCATCTGATTCGGCAGAATTTGAACAGACCCAATCCCCAAACTTCCTATACTCTGCTATACTAAAACAAAAGATGAAAGCTGAGTATTAGATCCAATTACAGGGAGTCCGAATGCCCTAAATATGAATTCCTAAGGTTATTTACTCAGCCTCAGGGGAAGCCATGCTGACGCATAGAAACGGACGTGAACAGCTGACGAAAAACCCCAATAGATGCATGTCATTGAGGAGAACATCCAGTTTCCGTCGACAGTGGAAGGAGTAACTTCCATTCCCCGGGTATCACACGGTTGAGGTGCGAAGCTTCTGGCCAAATGAACACTACATTGCCTTGTGTTCCTTGCATTACTGGGCGCATCGGAAAGAAAATTGAACAGAAATCCGGATGTCCAATAAAAGTAGATAGGCCTAAATACACTTCTTCACAGATGCTTCAGTCATGTTTCTGCGCTGGATTAACTTCTCGTTGTCCCGTGGATCAGTGCATCCGGATGTAGTTATCATCTTTATCAACCTCATTCAAAGTTAAACAGCAAGGCAAGCCCCAGTAACCGTTAGCTTTCTCCTACAGTTAAACATTCGTATAAAACATCAAATCTGAAAAGGGAGCAAGGAAATCACCTACACAAGCGGAAAAAAGAATGCTGTAGCACACAAGAAATGGAATACAGTCACACTGTATACGCGCACTTTTCAATCATTCTCATTCGACAGAAAATGTCAATATGATCACCACTGTTTCCGAACAGCTGCCAAATCCCTCAGCATTTCCAACCAGCTGTTAGACGGATATTTCGAGCCCCAATTACGAAGAGGTGAGATGCCCACTTTACCTAACTTCGATGTGCATTTCCGTATCATATTGTCAAGTAATCTGCGGGCCTTCACTAGTATATTGGCAATTAAAGTTGTCCTCTTACTTTCGCCATTTTAATCTTGTTTAACAATCAATCGTCGTAGTTGAAGGCCAGCGGCCACTGGTTGGTAATAAGTTGAAAGTGAATAATCAGCAAGCGGTGCGGTGACCTGCGAAAAAGCTGAACCACCGCGCAGTTTTTTCTTCTGTCGCCAAAGAGTGCTTCTCATTGACAGCCTAGGTACGGATAAAAATGTCAAGGGACGATTGTTTTGCAAATTGTGCATTATGCGGGTATCGAGGGAATCCATTTATGGGCAACATGGAGGTATTGTCGACAACATACTTCAACCATTCTTTCTGTAAGCAATGTCAACAAGTCCGGCCCACCATATATGTGCGCACTGCAGGATATCACGAATAGATGGAGATCGGTAATCTTACCCGACATCAATGACCGCGTTAAGGTGTTTTACAGGCAAAGGGAATTTATCAAGACCAAGTATTTACAATATTAATGTTCCTCCAACGTTTGTACAAGCCAAGATAGAATTGCAGCTTCTAAACAGATATATGCTGCGTCTCGAAAACGTGCACACAAGACCCGACTTTTGCAACCGTTGCGAGTATCGGGCGTGTTACCAATGGAGACACTATGGGTAGGCAGAAGGGGCGAACAGATTGGGTTGGAGACAGAAGAGACAGGTTGAAGCCATGTGGAGGTCAACAGATGACGTGGCAATGTGGGATGAGAAAATGTACAGCGAAATTAGGTAAAGCAGGTGTCTCACGCCTTCGTTGTTGGGGTCCGAAAGACGAAGGCGTGAGACACCTGCTTTA
>LUCM01008610.1:5241-61354 GCA_008360955.1 Fasciolopsis buskii
GTTCACGTGATGCTCAAAACAAACTCGAATCCACCCTAAAACGTCGTGACGAAGGTTAGGAAAAATACTTTAGCGCTCATAAGCACTAACGGCAGAAGTGAAAGAAAGGACTAAGATTAAGTCGGAGTTTGTATTTTATATTTCTGGATGTATGTACTCGTGGACTGGCCCATTTTCATGTGCCGATGGAGCAGCTGACTAAAACCCCATAAAATGAAACAAGAGAACTTATTCGGTGCATATGCAGCACAGCTTTGATGACCAGGCCTTTTAATGAGTAGTTATCTTGTTTTTTACATTCCAAAGGCAACCACGGTGCGAATAGGTTGGTGCATTATGGTTCTTGGTCATTGTCACTTGTGAAATGGGGCTGTTCGACCAAAGAACATACATCTTTAGATTTCTCTTTGTTGACTTCTGGTATGCGCGGATGCTCAAGTATAAAATGCCTTAAGGCAATGTGTGAAGTCTACATGTTTATGTGTCGGTGTATTAGTGTCTCTACCAAGACAACACCTACCTGATAGCCGGCGGCAAACAGGCACTCCATCGCCCCGGGGACGTTAAGTAAGCAGGTCTGGAAGTCCGGATCGGACAGTTTTAAACATCTACTCGTGCTGTGCAGACGATTCTGCTGAACGACATCACGAAAAATCCCAAGCAGTATTTTTGCTGCCTTCCGACCGTTTTGTCCCGATTGATCGTCAGACTGCATGATCTGTACAATTGACGGATCCATAGCTTGTTTATCAAGCACAGCACGGAGCTGATCAATTCGTGCACCTGAAGATTTAATGCAACGATGTTTAGCGTAGTGCATAAAATTGTGAATAACTTACCAACCACTGTGTGTACACATTCCCGATTGCGATACAGCTTGAATGTGGGCAGCGCTGAAACGAACTCCCGAACACACAAATCACGTGCATGATCCGCATTCACCTTGGCGCATATAACATGACGAGCATGAAATTCCTCGGCCAGTTTGTAGAATTGTGGAGCTACAGTACGGCAAGGACCGCACCAATCAGCATAGAAATCCAAGAGAAGTAAACAGTTCTGTGAAGCACATTGATCCAAAAGAGTCTCGAATTCTTCTTGAGTTTGCAAGACCTTCATAGACGGAAAGACATTCATTTTCTGCCTGAAAAGAGAACACCGAAAGCAAACCATAACGAATCCGTGGTAATACGATCTACCATGTATATATACAATATATATTATATGTATATATATCTTCGAAAAAAGCATAAAGACAGCCCGGCAAAACCTAAATCAATTTGTAAAAATACTGCAAAAGAAGCAAACAGCGAAAAAACAAAACGGTTTTTGTTGGTTTTTATTCTCCTACTGACGCCTTTTACGACGCATGGGTTCTACAGACAGAGCATACAGCACCGCACCACTGACCTCAATTCTAAGCTATATATCACAGCGTACCTAACCAATGACAGACTTCGTCTCTCGGACTCTAACAAGAAAGTCAAAAAGCACCAATTGAGAGCAAAACCGTCGTTAACACATCCAAACCTCTAAGCCAATTCAAAGACCGACTGCCACATCACTTCTTCCGGCTGTTTCCAGGAAGTAAAAAAACAGCATGCAACGGGTAAAAGAGGCATGTCTGTGCAAACATGTCCATGCCGCCGTAGGCGATGTAAAGCGATTATATCAATCAGAGGACGACTAATAGCATTTAACACTTAACGGCACATCGTCACTGCTCACCCGATGCCACCACAAGACTCCAGTACTAATTCGGAGAAATCCGTGATCGAGAACGGAAAGTTGCCGGTTATCCTCAACACGGAGAGGCCAGGTCTCGCAACGGCGCCGAAGGACGCTACGAACTGTGGTAGTGTATACGCCTTCCCTGAAATGCATCGTGCTGTTATGGCTGCACCACAAGTGCCGCAGCTAGCGTAATGGCCAAGATATTCGACGCACATTCGTTCACCCCGGGTTCGAGTCGCAGTTCCGGAAAGCTGAATATGCACAGATAATGATTCCTAAGGACGAAACAACTGTAAATTGCTCCCCATGAGACCGGCTAGGGTCAAGCGAATGAGATCGTGGCGTTTGGACGTGAAAGTCTCAGTTTCAAATCCTCTCACCGCCGGTCAACTAATTCACTTAGCAGCCCTATGTTAACCGAATTTTTTAGTGGAGTGATATACACTATTTCATCTATAAAAAACATAGAAAATAAAAAAGATGGACGATAGAAGACTTCCGGCTCATATTGACTTGGTTTTTCAGACTCGCGAAAGTTGCTATGGTTTTCGCAATTCATGATGTGATGTTCCCAACATATTCACTGGTTGTAATCCCACTCCCGAGGTGCCTGAGGCTATTGACTTTTCTGAATGATCGTCACAGAGGGCGAGTTCAGGCTTGCACCAGTCTTGAAGAAGTTACTTGTATGTCAACGGAGCAAAACACGGTGTTGGGATACCATCCTGACCCAGCGACCATACGTGTGGAACTGCCTGGGCACCGTCGCTCAACAAAGCGATATTATATGCCCACTCTAAACTGAAAACTGTTCCATCACCGCATAACACTAAACAGTAGACCATCCCTACTGACCGGTCTTTCTTCAAAAATTAGGCATTATTGTAGAAAGAATGAATGTTCAAGATGGACAGCGAGTGGACCAACAAGGTGCAAAAAGCAAAAGACCCAACATACGCGACATGCAGTACAACTGTACAAACATAATTATCTCAATCATTCTGGCTCATCAAAAAATTATAAGATCACCACTGCTAACGGTTCGCTGCAATATTCGTCGAGGTCTCAACACAACTGGTTATCGGTCCCATTGGACCGGAACCAAGGAAGCACGAGACGCATGCTTCAGTTACATTCGATATACACTTTGTAATTCCATCGCGCCATGTCATTTGTTGACGTAGACGGGACTTCTCCACTTCTTGGGAGGAACAAGAAATAAGTCATGATATGCAAAACTACCGTAAGCCATACGCAACGTGATCCAAAAAGTGAAGTCTATTGGGCTCAGTACACTGAGACGAAATGTTCTCAGGATCAAAAGCCAATATTCTATTTCCGAAATGCGCATTACTGACATTGTGACTCCATCCAGTCCAAGCAGTACTACGTACACATCGGTGATGGGAAACGCCACCCATGACTAAAGAACTCATGAAACGATGGGTATCTTCGACGTCACGTCTTTTGTCAAATGCTGCCAGATTTGTCTCTCCGAATGCTACAAAGAACGAGTTGCGTAATCCGTGATATGCCAGGTGTCCGGCGGCTTGCGGAACGACTAAGACAAGAAGCAACCAGCAAAGTGTAGGAATTTGAGGAGGGGCGCAGTTACCAACAACAGTCACAACCTTTACCGACTGGCTGGGAGTGCTGGTTCACGGAAACTGTCCGTGAAGTGACCAAGGAATCTGAAGGCTCACTGACTCCGTCTTAGGAATGTCGCCCGGAGTGTTGAGCAGAGAAATTCAAGGAGTAGTTTTGAACCCCTCCTCTACCGTCAGAGGAAGCCTGGAAATGAACCAACACAGGCAGTTCAGTCTTTCATTTAAAGCAGAGGTCATCAGGTAGATAGGCTGTCGCCATGCAGCTTCCAAAACGGCGGCAAAGCGTTGACATCGGAATTAACAAAACTTATTGGGTTGATCAAATAAAGCCAACAAATGCCGAGGGACTGGTGAAAATCGGTGGTTCCACCAGTTTACAGAAAAGCAACAAATGCTGTCGTGAAAAGCCAGATAAAATTAGTTTGGTAATCATTCATCATCATCATCATCATCGTTCAGCGTTAAACNTTAGCGTTTGGTTTAGTTTGTAAACTAGAAGTGTAGACTGCAATTGTGATGGTGCTGAAAGGATTACTCCGGAACCAAACCATTAGAATGTGAGGAACTGGTTCGTAAGAGATCAGGACGCTGTGAGCTCAAATCTTCATTGCAATCGTAACACCGCGAAGTCCTGAATTGTCATCTGGCCCATTGTGGTACATCTATTAGAATGCACCCGTCTGGAAGACCTCAATACATCAGCTCCCAGAGTTGGGTAGGTGCACTTCGGATAGATAAGCTATCAATCCCGTGATCGTAAAACGTACAAATGGAAACGCACTGGGTACCTGTACTCAGAAGAGTTTTCACGTTGCAACAGGCTATATGCAAGCGGGATTTTTGTTTAGGTTTACATTTCCAATTCGCGTCCGGGTCATCCCGGCCACTGGGGGCATAGGACTCGTCGCTGACCGAGAACGCCGTAGCATGATGAAAGTAAACTATAGAGACAGAATCCATGAGAATACTTGAGAATAGTGTGCAAAGTTACATCCCCAGCACCATCCGGCTTTTGTTCGAGGTGACATTTCTGGTCCGTGCAGAAACAAATGCGACCTGCTGGGTAACAGAACAGAACGTTTAAACGTTGGGAGCTGCGGTCCGACCGAGCGGTTCATAAGTCTTTTGGTGGTAGTCTACCAATCCGGGAGGCCCAACACTTCCGTGGTAATCTTAAAGCATTATTCCCGTGGCCTAGTAGGAGCTCATTCGCCATTCGGGAGAATCGACTGCAACTCATGGATCCATGCAACCATAGCGGTTGAACGAATTATCTTGGTAGCCGTTGGATCCAATAGGTCCAATCAGTCTGGTCGGAACTATTCATCTTCGTATGCTGGATGCTGTCGCAACAAGGCTCTTAATTTTGGGAACCCGCAACCGGTTTTTTATATGTCTGAAGCAGGAGTACAGTAGAAGGGACATGATCCATAGCCATTAGGGTCAGCATGCCTAGGGGGCTGACAACGTTGATCCTGGGACATGGAGTGGCACAGAACCGCATAAGGTTACATTAGGTCAGGTTTGGTAACGAGCAGGACGACAGCAAGTTTCCATTTGCCACCAAAGTGGCCAGCAACTCTGCGAGTCAAACCTCTGACCCTTTCGGTGACAACCACTTAGTCCGTCTGACCACCTCCCGTTTAGCCCGCCTGTGCAAAGGTTTGCCGGGGTGTGGCCGCTGATGCATAGCTTAGATTTGTGGAGCCATAGATGAGAGTTAAGTGGTTGATGGAGACCAAAGGGATGGGAGATACCCCAACGGGCACGACAGTCCACTAAATTAGAGATGATACTCCTCTCAGTTACCCATACACTACTAGCCGCGGTCTCTATATTCTCCGAAATTTCAGACTAGCAGTCGCTACCACTTTTTAACCTAACGGATGGCTTCGACAAGCTTCCCTAAATTTCGCGTGATTATTTAGCCGTGTTCCTAGCTCTCTCGGATAACTGAAAAGTATTATCATTATTCGATCCTGTCCAGTTCGCGGACGGCAAATTGCTCGATGGATCACAGTGGAAACCATTGAAGCTCCAAAAACCATGGGTATCTAACCGCCAAATAAAAGCGGGGCCACAGTACCTAAGACAGCACTTTCCCGATGTTTCCTAGAAATCTAAGCTAATCCTTTTTGGAACAGTCTGTTGAGGTTGGTTAGGTTGACTTTGAGGGATGCAAGAGCAATGGTGTCGCCGCTGGCGTTTTTGTGTTGTTATTACTTCTCGGTAGAATCGACAGCCTGAAATCTAGGATGCTCAGTAGTTTAACGATTTTCTGGTGTATGCCGTAACCAACTGGCACTGGATGTTGGAAGTCGGTGCTGGAAACGACTAGCCTATTGCAATTAGCACTAGATAACAAGATTGACCGTGCAGTGCACAGTACACACGACCATTCAAATCCAGTGAAACAGAACGTCGGCACCATAAGGCCATCAGTCAAGCGTGCGACGCATGAGCCTTGGGTACACGCTTGTTCACCACGACTGCCATGCTATCACCGTTAGCCAAACAGCTTCCAAGGTGAGCGAGGCTGGCAGCAATCGTTAGTTGGTCTCTTTCGGGTGTTCATCTCCACTTCTGACTCAGCTGGGGGTCACTTTTCAGGCACATACAGCTATGTCCGAGTGACTAAATAGGCGAGCAGCCAGCTCAACTACGCACTGAAGTATTCGGCCCATCAATCGTACTTTGCTGCTTATCGTTCTTCGTTTTTATGGCATGCATCACATATGAGCGTAGTGGAAGGAGCATGAACCACGACCACTAAGGCCCAGCACTACAAGAGGGCAGGATGAACCGGCCATCTTGAAACTTATAAAGGCGTGGAAATATGTAGGGCCTCAGTAGTTCAGGTGCGGTAACGAGTCAGGTGGAAACGACTAAACATATATGCACCTGTAGAATACATGGTTTTGGATAGAACTGTGACAACGACAGCTCAGCGCAACACAATCTCTGAGGCAAAGTTCGTGTGCAGTAAAGCCACCTATCGCTGCGCGACGCCAACTATAAGCGAGAATTTCCACAGAACAAAAATGGCATAATGTCTCCACAGAACCCGACAAGGTTATTCCCGCTACCTGCACGTCATCATCATCATCATCATCGTTCAGCATTAAACAGCAAGGCAAGCCTCACTGACCGCTGCCTTTCCCCAGAGTTACACGTTTATATAAAAAGAGTGAATATCCAATGGGAACAGGAACTGGACCTACACAGGCGGGAAAAGATAAGATGCTGCTGCAGCCAACACACGAAACACAGTCTGACTGTACAAACGCACGTGTTTTCAATCATTCTGATTCGATAGAAAATGACAACACGATCGCCACTGTTCACGGTTCACTGCCATATCCTTCAGTGACTCCAGCCAGCAAGTCGACGAGTCTTTCGGACCCCAACCACGAAGGCGTGAGACACCTACTTTACCTAACTTCGCTGTACATTGTCTCATCCCACGTTGCCACGTCATCTGTTGGCCTCCACATGGCTTCTTCCATTCCGTAGGAGGAACACAAAATAGGGCACGGTATGGTAGACGAGTGTTCGTCATACGCAACACGTGATCCAACCAGCGTAGTCTACTAAGTTTCATACGCTGAAACAAGCTATTCTCAGAAGTGGCACCCAATACCAGATTCCTAACCTCAATATTACTCACCCGGTCACTCCATCCAATCCTAGCCATACTACGTAAATATCGGTTGTCGAAAACCTCCAACCGACGAACATCGCCCACACGCATACTCCACGTCTCGCAACCGTACAACAGAACTAAACGCACTGCAGCACACTACACACGACCTTTCAACTTCAGTGAAATATCAGGCCGACGCCACAAGTGCTTCAATCCAGCGTAAGCTGCACGAGCCTTGGATATACGCATACTTACCTCCAATCCCGAGCTACCATCGTTAGACACGCAGCTACCAAGGTAGGTGAAACGGTCCACAATCGTCAGCTCCTCTCCATCCAGCATCAAGTTCGGCGCTGCTGTCGTCCAGTCCTGTAACAGCACTTTGCATTTCGAAGGTGTAAAGCACATGCCAAACCGAGCAACCGATCTTGACAGTCTATCTAATGCCCGTTGTGCATGGTCCGCAGACTCGAACAGGCACACGACGTCGTCTGCGTAATCTAGGTCGCATAGCTCCCCTCCACTTCCCAGTTCGACCTCCTACATCCCGAAGACCTCCTAAACCATCTTTCATCACCTCGTCCATGACGAAGTTGAACAAGAATGGAGAGATGGGACACTCTTGTCGAACGCCACTAGTTGTTTCAAATGAACGTGACTCTACCTGCGCGCTAAGTGAATAAGGCATAACGTCCGTCCAAACAGTCCCCTGACACCAAGTTTCCAAAAATCCATTAAAGTCAACAGCTGGACGTAAGATGAAAGACTTTGCTTCTGTGAACATCAATGACTTTGTCGTAAAACCCATTCCTCTGGGTCAAAACTGCGCTTAACGCAGCAATTTCTTCGAACGTCAACTGGATTCTGGAGTCTGAGGGCGCAAAAACAACCACAAACCAGAACTTAGCCTTTTCAACCAAGACATCCTATGCCAAGGTGATACGCAGCGCGAGTTTCCTCGTTTCCTGATGCGTTCAGGAATACTTTGACAAGATACCAAGAGTAGTTGGTTGGGTCGCACTACTGGAAACCTGGAGCCAAGTTCCACCATTACCTGCCTCGAAGGACAATGTACAACGAGAAAGTCATTCTGTGAGCGTGTACAATCGCCCTAACCTATTTAAACTCAGTACCTCGTAGAAAGAATGAACCCCGCGATCCAGCACCTTGCGCCTAACCTCTGAGTGACATAAAGTTCTTCCATAATATTCTACCAATTCCCTGAAAACAACAGTATTCAAACACTGAAAGTACTCATACCTTTTTTCGCTCTCAGCGATCACGTTTCTGAGCCGTATAGCAGAATCGACCTTACTACCAGTGACAACAGTCATCATCGTGGAACCAGTTTAATTACAAGTTACCAAAGTTTTAGCTTCGATAATGCTGCGTCGATTGATATCGGTTCACAACGGTAACGTCCGCGAACAGCAAGCCAGATTTTGTCCAGATCGAGGTTGGACTGACCAGATTTTTAATCTTAGCCAGCTATTTGAAACGCGCTATGCATACCCAACAATGAAGTCCACCCAGACTTTAAGGGCGCTTCCGACTCTGTCGACCGGATAATGCCAGTCTTTGACCTTTACCGGAAGGATATGGCTTAGAACCTCGTGATCCTGTCGTGAGTAATATATTCACATATGTACGGTCATGCAAGCATATACCGTCCGTAGCACAGTAGCACAGAACCGATAGCTAATACTAGATTTCTGACCTTCCAATTGTTCGCTCGGTAACCGCCTCTGGTCCTAGCCATACTGTTTGGACGTCCGTGATCGAAAACCTCTGAAAAACGAAAATATGCGGCACCCAAACTGCACACCACAACCGCACACTGCGGCACAATATATACGACAGTTCAATTTCAACGAAATATTACGCTGACGTTACATGTGTTTCGGTCTAGCGTATGCCACTTCAGTCTTGGCTATACACGTGTTCGTTTCTACTGCCATGCTGCCATTCTTATTCAAGCAGCCGCCGAGGTAACTGGAAAGGCTGACAATCGTTATTCCTTTTCCCTCCAGTACCAAGTTCGGGACTACGGGTGTCGCCTTGTAACAGCATTCAACACTGATTGAGGGCACATCCCTAGTGAGTCTGTCTAGTGCATGCTGCGCATGTTTCGAACAGGCACGCAATGTCGTCTGCTTAAAGTAGATTACACAGCTCTTCATTTGCCAGTTCGACGCCTCCATTCTGAAGTTTCCTCCATTGACTTGCCCATGACGAAGTTGAACAAGACTAGGGAGATGGGACTTCCTTGTCGAACGCCGCTAGGCGTTTCGAATAAAGGTGATAGTGTGCCGTTCACCTTCTTGCAACCACAGATATGCAAATACAATGTTTGCAACAGGTTTAACCTTCTGGTGCAGAGCAGACTAGCGCTGTCTGGTCGACTGAATCGAAGAGATGCGGTGTGGTGCGTTTTGAGTAACTGCTGAATGAAAATATAGTCAAAGCCACTTTCATCTGACCGAAGTCCGGCCTGCAGTTCGCGGTTACTCTCGCGAACCAGTGTCAAACGGCGCAGCGCCAACGAAGTTAAAACCTTAGCAAATATCGGAATCAAATCGATCCCCGATGATTGGTACGGCCGCAATCAGTGACTAATTCCGCGGTAACAAAATACACTCCTCTTTCTAGATATCATAGAGCAAGGAGGTAAGTGCTTCTGCCAAGGCATCTCTACCCAGCTTGAAAACAGCTGGAGTTCGTCGGGACCAGTCCATTTTTCCTACTTCAACAGTCTTACGATTCCGTTGGTTCAGTCAAGAGATACCGCCTAAGGATTTGCAGTTGCGGTCCTCGGAGAAACCATGTCATTGCGTCCAGCAAAACTGGTCCTTGAGATATTCACCTTAATGATCGAAGCTTTGCTATCTTCTATCGATGGGTGCTCCATTTCCATCGCACACGATTTCACTAGATGAAATTAGCCACCTGCGGATGTCATGTATAGGATTAAACAGCGACTACTACCTGGAGCAGCTGCTACTTCCATTTATTTGGCCACCTAAGCCCAGCATTCTTCAAGGTCCTCCGTAGAACCTACCGTCAACTGATGTAAACGTACCATCGACTTACGGTTAGGGAGCTGGTATTTTTGCTTCCTTATGCCAAATTAAGCTCGCAAGATCCAGTGCCTTTAATGGATGCCGGATCTAGGACCCCAGGCGAACCCTGCCGCTAAATACATCACCTGCTTGATTTGGTCTCACTGTTCATCAGCAATGATATTCGTCGGCGTTCTTACCTGGTCTCATAGTTTCCGCTTATAACCGATACGAACAGCCGAATCAGACGAATGGAGAACCGCGTTTGCGATTTGCATCTACGACAATTGAGCTGCAATGAAAATCTCATAGAAACTAGCGCATGGTTCGATCTGACCTACGTGCATCAGTAAGATCCACAATTTTGAACAGAACCACGTCAACGTAGCTCACTGAGATATGGTCAAACTGGCTTAAACTACCTGTCTAGTTAGAGCATTATTTCGCTGTGTGGCGAAACTGTCAGAAGCTTCTGCCAGACAGAAATAAACGATTTCTTGCACAAAACTAAAGATGCCTAACCCCGTTATCCGCAAATTGGTTGGAAAAAGCACAACGCCAAATTAGACGATCCTTTGATGCACCACGTCTTCGAACTTGTGCAACAAAACCTATCAATTGCATATATATATATTACACCAGGATGGTACCAATGCAGCAACATGTAAGCAGAACTTAACGGAAAAAGGATAAAAGGGAAAAATAATAAACAGCGTGTGGTTTCACTGTACACATCTTACAATTTTTTATTTTGTTTTGGGTATTTTTAAGACGGACTAGTTCCACAAACCGGCCATAAAGTATTCGCGCTGCCGACCTTGGTTCTGAGCCATATCTCCTGGCACATCTTCATCTCTTGAGCCCCGACTACCTGCTACCACTACAATGTCGAGGCTTGAGCTTCTGCAAACAACAGTGACGAGTTCGTCATAAAACTCGCTTTTTGCGTGTCAGCAATAAGGTCTGTTGAAGCAAGTACCGAGCTTCGTACGCTGTCCGTGGTTGGTTTCCAACTGGGATCTAACCACGTCCCCTATAGTAGCTCTGAATGATTGGTTAACCTGCAGGAGAGCTGACCGTCCACCTCCATCCTTACAGCGTGCCGAGGATACCGCCTTGAGAGGGCAGCCAGCAGGATTTCGTCGGTAAGTTTTTTCACTAAGCACAGTGGTTTACAGTATAAAAGGTCAACTCTATTTTCAAATGGCACTGTAAGCGCATGGTGCTTCCAGAGTATTTCGAAGGCCAGTCAGGGCTAGTAGCCACCTCGAAAACACCTATCCACGACCACACTGAGGCGCTTATTGCTATCTCCAGGTTTGTATCGATCATGCAAAAGCGTCTAACAGGCAACGAACGTGTGAAACTCACGCCTCTCTATTTCGTAAATAAGAGGAACGTGCAACTAATAGCAGGGGTTTAACAGAAGTCACCCGATGAAAAAATCTGTGTCACGGTATGGTCACTGATCTGACTCCAACAAGGAAACGGAGGAGGGAACATAGACGAGTAATCTGACAGTGAGACAGAACCCAACGAACATACGAATAACAAACTTAGATTGCGGCCTATCACGCCAGCAAATAAAAAAAATCCACTGCACCCTTACAAAGACAAATTTCTCACAGTAAACGGAGGGTGAGCATCACCATTCGGAATCGTCTCGCAACTGGACCCCGCGACTGTTTGACAGACGATGCAACACCGGTTCCCGCTCGGGAATCCATCCAGGAACGCGCAACCATGTGGAGAACGCCGCGATCAGCGTGGTTTGTCCCATCGTTTATTGAGGAACGATGACGATGTGTGCATTAGTTGTTTACTGAAACACTTTACTCGGAATAATATGGATATTGTCAGTGTCACTGAAACCTATCTCGAATTTGACAACTATGCATGACGTTGATTTTACTTTCATTTGGCGATAACCTGTGCTTTAAGTTGAAACAGTCTTCTTGGCAGTTTTAATTCAAAAGCTATCAGTTTGAGTCGTTTTATTGACATCGTTCCCTGTCGTGACATCTGCCATCTTAAACACTTGTATTTTCCCCTGTCGGTTAACGAGCGAGTCATGGGTGTTTCTGGTTTCAACGTTTTGCTGATGTCATTCCCTACAGACATCGGCACGCGCGTGCAAATGTTCATTTGAGCGCAATCAAGAATGAGTGCGCCATTGGGCCAAGCTATCATGAGTACAGCCAATCGGATTTTGACGCGCTAGCATTACGTGTCCAAATACGAACGGAGAACTTTTTCCACGACATTGTAAGTGATAATATTCCCAACCTATGTAAAAGAGCTTCTTGGAGGTTACTGCAGTGTCCGGTCAAGCTTTCTGGAAAGTCCCAGGACGAGGTAGGTTTCCGCAAGGCTTTGACTGTTATACTGATCATCATATCACCTTCGTCGGTCAGGTATTTGAGCGTACAGCTCACGCCAGAAGTCTTCCCACAGATTTCTGCGCCACAAACTACCATGCCATGCATGTACGCAGGGGAATTCATGCAAACGGCTGACGTTCAGTGGCCTCGATACACGCAAAAGGTCCCTCTGGTGACGTCGTCAGTAGCAGTTTCATACAGGATATCTTCTAAAAACGATCTTGTCGCCTTAGCAGCTGAAGGGCAGATTTTCGCCCAGTGCATGCTGAACTGAAGTAAGCCGGTTTACTTAGTTCCCGTCCAACGTGTACAGCTTCGGCAGAAACTGTGCAAACCACCCCAACAAACTTCACGTCTGCATTCACACATGAGGCAATTAGCCCGACCTGGATCACCTGACAAAAGGACGTGTTCAGTTCCGCGGCCCGGCAAATGACAACTAGAATTAGCAAACCACATACACTCAATCTGAAAATCCCAAGGTTAGAATGTTTCTTTAAAACTAAACGTAAGAGAGTCGCAAAGAAAAAGGTGGAACTCGAATAACAAAGTGTGCAACTGGTTTACAGTGGCGTTTTTATAAGCCCTCTGGAGTGATGACGAGTCCCAGAAACACGCAGCTGCAACATCAAGGTAATATTAAGAATACAACATCCGCAGATAACATAATAAAGTTGAACATTCCAGATTGTGGTCACGCCTAACACTGTTTGCAAACATCTCCATTCTACTGGCGGATCAGCGACCAAGAAACAGACTAACGGCAAGCTCCCCGGAGCTCAGCAGTACAAACTCATCCGTCCGTGGATGGAGCCGGGCAGCGCTCGGGAATCCGGCGTAGCTTCTGGCGAATGCTGCACGAGCATGCTGAACATGAGTGTGAGAATTTTATAATAAAGAAAATTTACCCCTTCCTATACTAAACTTGTTTTAGTACATCGCGGTGAAGGTCAAAGTCAGCCCAGTTCAGTTTGCTGTAGCTCGGACTCATGGCACTTCGCAACGTTCCGTGCGAATGAGGAGTAATTTTCGAGCAGAACAGAGCTGTTTAATGAGGTTCAACAGTTATCCAGGTCAAAATGCACCAATCGACCTACCAGCGTAAGCCGAATCTTAATAAGCGCATCAGACAAAATCGATTTGCCACCATGTTTTTAGAAGAGGATTCGTACTTCCGAATCCCCAGCCTAACCAGACGTTAACCACCTAGGGTGACTGCCATTTGCAGGTTGTTCATATACGCTTCACTCGGACGCTCAGGTCGGATACGTATGTCTACATTTATTACACCGGCATGATATCAGCACGATAATAACTAAAGGAACTTCCACAGAAGAGGCGAACACCGGCAGAAAATACTAAAGTATGACAAACCAAAAGTTTTGCGTTTTCAGAGTACAATTTTGTACTATCCAATGTTTCCAAGCAGAACGAGTTCCCCAAAAGGGCCATGCAAAATTCGGTCCACTGACCTCGGTTCTTAGCCATATTTCTGGACAGCCCCAACCAACAGCAATCCTTACCTCATGTGCCCAGGACACGAAGACCTGGAAGCACTAACTGAGGCCAGTGCTGGAGCTGATTTCTTCATACCTCTCCGCCAAGTCATAGCCTGACGGCCTCGTTGCTTCCTCCAGCGTTGCCCAGCACGAAAAGGTAGACGGTGGACAGGCATACGCAATGTGTCCAAACCGCCGAAGGTAACGTAGAGCGATTATCCCAGTCAGAGAATGAGTGTCTGCACCCAACACACGACGACGCACCTCGTCATAGCCCACCCGATGTTCCCACCGTAAACGAGCAACGTTTCGGAGACACCGGCGGTCGAACACAGAAAGTCGCCGGGCATCCCCAACGCGGATAGGCCACGTCTCACAACTGTAAGGTGGGACACTACGAACTACGGCACTGTACACCCTTCCTCTGAGAGAAAGTCGGATTTCATGGCGACGCCACAAGTGTCGCAGGCTAGCGAAAGCTGTTCTGGTTTCGCAAGTCGTGATGTGATCTCCCCCCAACACCGCCAGGTATGATCAGGCTCTCGAGGTACTCAAAGCTATTGACGATCTTTGACCGACCACGAAAAAGGGTTAATGCAGGTAGAGGCTCCTTCCAGTCTTGAAGAAGTACCTTGCATTTTGAAGGTGCGAAGCACACACCACGCCTAGGTACCTCAATCGCCAAGCGGTCTAACGCGCGTTTAAGTGCTTGTGCATTATCCCTCAGCAAGGTAATATCGTCGGTATGCTGAGTCAAAATCTCCGTTCCTTAGGAGGCGTTCAACTCAACTCTCTAGAAGACCAGATGGAGCGTTTTGTAGAACATTCCCGATGACAAAGTTGAAATGAATGGGGTATATAGTGCAGCCTTGCCGTACTCCACCGGGGACGATGAAGTGTGACGAAAACTGGCCATAAAACCTAAGCCGACCTGACGTATGAAGGTACAACTCTTCGATGATCGACACACTTCTCAGGCACTTCATTCCCCATTAAACAACGTCATAATTCAGATCTGTCAACAGAGTTAAAGTCTGTGCGAATGTCCAAGAACACGATGAACGCTGACGTTTGGAAGGCAAGACGGTGCTCTAACACCTGTCGGAGGGTGAAGATTTGATTGACCCATCCACGATCAGTGCGGAACCTAGCCTGTTCCTCACGAGTTTGCCCTTCACGCGTCTTGTACAACCTGCGAAGAATGGTGGAGGAAAGCAGCTTTGACACCATTGGGATTAGGCTAATACCCCTATGGTCGGTGCGGTCACTGCGCAAGCCTTTTTTAAAGATGGGGACAACGATCGACTTCCTCCACTAGGAGGGGGCTTTCTCGGACTATCAGATCTTCGAGAACAAAACGAGTGTCATTGCCCCAGCTTTAAATAAAGCCGGGGAAAGCCCATCGGAGCCCGGCGGTTTTTGACGTCCTAATGCTCGGATACTCCTAAAGGTCTCCGCCTCATTCGGTGGCGGAGCTGTTGTAACAGGCCACCGGATGCTAGCCGGAATAGCCGCGGGAGGCGCTGACGTTAAGGGCCAGCTAAACTGTGCTTGAAACTGCTCTGCCCAGCGTGCAAGACGACGCTACAGGTTGTGGATAGGCGAACCGTCCGCTTCACAGATCGTTTCGTTTACACTCAATGCTTTCCTACCGGTAGCTCGGACGAGGTGAAACAGATTGCAAGAATTTTTCATAGCGACAGCAAGCTCTATTTTCGAAGCGCGTTGAGGCTACCAGATCTCGCGATCCCTATGGAAGCATGCATTCGTTTCACATATCGTGCATCATTACACTCGCTACCGGCTGGGATGGACTGGCGTGTTTCAAGAAGGCACAGAGACTCAGAATAAATTCAGGGTATCACAACACGACGGGTCAGGCCACAACTCACCTAGCCATCAGAATGCAAGATATACTTGATAAGTGGCCAGTACCCATTGACGTTTTTAAGTGAACGCAATCCTAGCTTATCAGCCAGTATGCTTCAAGAGTTTGACAGGCGAAAGGAATCAGGTAGCTAGTATCAACGCTGGAGCGTGGTCGGAGTCGAGAGGAGTGCTCCAGTATGACCGGCATTCTTGTAGACAACTACAACATTTGTGGCTAACAGCAAGGTGATCGATTTAGTTTGATCGCCTTGTGAATACTGGTCTTCCTGATACTTTAAACTATGGGTTTATCGTTTGCTGTTATCTTCCGCGGGTTATGTATCTTTGACTTTGCGGTGACAATCGCCACGCCAATTGCTATTTTCAGCTCGCACCTCCGTTTCTTCTCTGGGTCTCACTTGGAAATATTGTGCCTCTAGTTTTCCTTTGATAAATGCGTCTTCTCAGGAGTTCCCAACTCCTGTATCCCCAGATAGCCATTAAACAGATATTTCGTTTTTTACCGCGTCTGCCTATTTCTTTCTTGCAACCCGCGGACTCCCATCTTGCGAGATCGCGATCTTTGCCGACTGCACCCCAACGCGTCACTGAACAGGACTTTCAATTCTGGCAACTTTTTCGTCCTCCGCGGTTCATCCTCACCTGATTTGACAATTATCTCGACACAAATTTGCAGTTGTCCTAAAGGCCTGCGTAAGTCAGAAATCTGCCACGACCACGGTTAAGCTCTCGTCAAAGCAGGCACAATGGTTTCCAACTGAATTGTTTCTTCCCGCAGTGGAAGTAAACACCACAAATGCTTCGAGGACTTAGCAAAATGTACCTCGCAGTGAGCATTCTTATTAATAGAAAATAAAAGCAGGACATAGATCTATAGATGTCTCAATCAAAACCAGGGCTTCTTATGAATTTTTGCCTTCTGAAGGTGAAGAATTTTGCAGATAACATACATCCCTTGCCGATACGTGTGCCAAAGCATTGCGACCCACAAAAACCGGTGCAGGAAAGCAGTGAATTGCCGTCGAGCGTGACCGGCTCGCATGCTAGTTTCAATCAGGCTAGAACGCAGTGCACCCAAACACCGGAACAACAACCATGAATTTAGGCAGCGGCCGCCTAGCTAGCCATAGTCTGACACACACGACCACTTTCCGCCCTCATTTTATTGGCAATCCACAGTTCGTAAAGAAGAGCATCTCCAACTTTCATCTGGCATAATCTATTAGCACTTGAAAAGTGCCGTCATGTGCAGGGAGAATTAGACCATGTTTTAGGAATGGGTGTCACGCACCATTCCAGTGGAACTTGGTCCACTCACGTTCACAAGGTTCACAGGGGCAGGAACTGCCGTCAAACCTACTAATGTTATAGAGCGCTTAACATTGAACGAATCCGATACGTGGTGCTTCACAATTGGCATCCATTTCCATCGGAGATTATCAGCAATTTAGTGCTAATCACACATTCCGACATAAATCTCTGATAATCGATGCCTTAGACGTCGAAGAGGAGCCGTTTGAGTCTACTCACCATCGCCCTGAAACTCTGAGCACGCTTTGGAAGGTCCCAACTCAAAGCGTAGCCAACTCGTAAATCATTTCTGCAAATATTACCATCATATTCCGACCTGCACTAGCTGCACGAAATTCGCCACTAAAACGCTGCTTCACACCTCAATGCAGACGTATGACGTGTCTGAGTGAGACGACTCCGTCGGTGATGCACTTTCCGGTAGACAACAGCTTAGGTTGCCTTCGACATATAGTACAGACCTTGACACTGACACTGGCCTAGGTGACGGATCCTGACATCGGCCAGCCACGACGGCGCAACCCACTAGGCTCAGCGACTCTGCTTATCATATAGTAAAGGACACAAGCCTTTGCCATGATCGCCCAGAGCCGTTCGTGCCGGCAGCCCACCTCTACTCCACATTTCTTGTGCCGGCCAATCTCGCTCATTCGGATGCGGCTGCTTTGGTCAGGCTAATGACAGAATATCCTTTTTGGCTTAGCATTAATCGCAGCGTGCTCCAGTGGTCTTCTGCTTATTTCCAGTGCTGCAGGGTAGAAGTTCATGAACCAGTCAAAGGTTTACTGGCAGTTATTCCAGCCCGAGACGAGTTTTCACCACGCACATGTTGGCCTAGTGTGGCCTCCCAGCTGCTTCACGACTAGGCCTATATACGTGTTTAGACCATTTTACTCGCTGACAACGGATCGTAAAGGTCTCCCTTTTGAATTAAGAACGATCTGCGAAAGCTTTCCTGACCGATCGGGTTCGGTTGATTCTCTATGGTGACCACCGTCCGTGGATCACAATTCAGCGAAGCGTTCCCAGATGTGCTTTGGACGCTTCGCTATAAACAAATTGGAACAGCAAAGTACCACACACAAGCCAGTGGCTTAGTAAAAAGATTCCAGTTGAGGATAAAAGCGACTATTGTAGCCTGAGCCAACTAGATTCGGAAAGAAATATTACCATCTGTCCTTGTTAGCTATCGGTGCTTCTTTAAAGGGGAAGCATGAGCCACATCAAAAGAGCTAGTGTTTCGTTGTACGCTGCGCATCCCGAAGAGCTGACGGCACCGTCGTGACCCACGGAATGCACTTATGCCTACCATCTAAAAATCCTCGCACATGTGTAAGCTATGTGCCGGTCCACCGAGTGATCAGCCACCTTCGAGGTATATCCCGGCTACTTCAGATACCTCAACCTAAGTTTTCGTCTTTATTGTTGGTGGTCCGTCAACACTGCAGCCTCTCTACGTTGGCTCATTTCGTGTGATAGTACGTGGTTCTACATTTTTTTGGACGTCACTGGTCGATGCGACGGGGTGTCCATCGATTGCGTCAAACCTGTGGTGCTAAAATTTGAATTGACTGATTGGCTCTAGTATTTCTTGAGCCGCAACGCCTCAATTGGGCCCAATTCCTAACACCTCCGTTCGTGGAGAATCTTGGTGAAAATAGTAACTGTGCGCGGCCAATCACCTCCCTTGTACAGCACATACGAACCAGTCTTTGTGGTCGTTGAGTAAAACAACATGCTCGTCATTACAATTTTGTTACTACTTTCACATCAGATTACTAAAGACGCTCAGTTTGGAGGTTCAGGAACGTAGTTAACAGGATAATAATGCTAATGGAAATAGTAATACGCAACTTCCTCGTTTAAGGGTAGATGTGCAAAAATGAAGGTCAGTTGGTGCAGGGGTGACGAAGAAACCTAAAGGGCGAAGATATTTACAACTGATGCAGTAAGGGAATAAGGGGCGCAAGCAGATTAAATAAACAAGTGATAACAAAACAGGCACAAGACTTGGCTATCTCAAAGGGGTAAATTTTGTCCTGTTCCATGGGGCGTGCTAATGCAACGTTTGTTTAAAGGCATCATTAGGTGGTAATCTCCGCGGGAATGTACAAAAGTCATCTCCAGTGGCAGCAGTCAAAATTCACCAAAATTCCACCTCATCCGCTATAGATGCGGCCTTCCGTGGCGGTTGAGCCTAGGTTATCCTTAATCTCTCCGGTAGTCCCTGAAGATGTGCAAGTTAATTCCAGCAGCAGGTTCCCAGCGGTGCGATCGGCAAAGCAGTTTCTGGGGACTGGACTGCAGCAACGTAAGTTCACCGAAGAATAAGGTGGACGGCAGAATCCCGGGTATCTTTTTGTTTCGAAGCTTTGTTTGATCTTGTTATCCGGGTACACTGGTCTAATTGATGGTTTGGAGGAACATCTCAATGCAGGTTCGAAGGGTTGAAGTTAGGCAAATCACCGATGCGTCTAGGTGGTCAGAAATAATATAAGAGAACTAATGTAAGCCTGGACCGTTTACCCGAGGAGGTGTTATGGTGAGTGATAAAAGTTTCGAAAATGTGGGATCCATTGGAAGAGCAGGAAACTTACACGGCCTCAATATTTCTACGAGTTCGATCACTTGGTGCACAGTGGTGTTCTGAAGATGGATTTACCCATGAAATGGCTCAGACCATGTCATTTACGCAGTTGGCACCGAGGGCTACTCGTTGATATTGTCCAGATTACATTAGTATATACACTCCCTCTGAGTCTTCAGATTCAGTGGTATAACAAAGAGTTTAACTGGAAGTAAGGGGAACGCTTGGAGCTTAGACTATAGGTGACCTCTTGAATGCTTTCAGCTTAGTAGGCTAAGTACCGACCCGGGCTCCGGAGACTACATCAAAAAAACATAGAACAATATGGACACAGAAATTTGAGGGGTAATTTCGAAGGGGGAACTATGAAGAAAATTTAAAAATAAATCCATCATTCGGAAAGTATCGAAACGGGGGAAATTGGACAGTGCGTTTCAGCGTCTGTAACTGAAGCAACAGGAAAATGTTTAGATGAGGCTGACGCCAGCGCAGTTCACGAATAATAGAAGGGATTGGAAACTTCAGCAGAAAATGTATTGTCGACTGGTTTGGAATAAGTTCTGTTAATGTAAATCTGGCATCTTCGAGATTTGCACCGTGGTAGTGAATAGACAAATGCAAAGAAAATGCAGAGATTTTAAGGGAGTCGGAACATGATTATATGATGACTGATATTGGGGGCATGGGCATACGTGCCCGTGAGTGAGTATGAAATGGAATGTACAATGGAAATAGGTGGGTTTGGCCATAAATTCAGGTTCAATCTGTAGTGCGCTAATGCCCCAACAAGTCTACGGCATAAGACCCAGTTAAATTTCAGGCGAATGCGAGCATCTTCAAGATTTCTCTTTCGCAGGATCGGGTCAAGGCTGACGGAAGACAAGCTGAACATTGTTGTTGGCTTGTTTCTCCCCCACCACGGTTTCGTTATTTTGTGTCTGATTTTGCTTTACAGATGAGTGGTTGGGATAATATAACAACCTTCTATGGATAACCTGCAAGACCACAGTATCCAGCATATTGGCAATTTTTATGCGACTTTTGGGGGTAGTCCGTTTTCCTAACTTTCGTAGGCCGTGGTTTTGCCGCTGAAGCCAAGGGTTTCAGTGCAAGAAGCAATGGCAAATGAAAGTAGCGAAAAGCCATTCGAAGAAGATATGCGCAATTTTTTGCAGCGCACGTTTCTGGGGTTATGATCAAGACCACTACAAAGCCTAGTCATGTTCCGTGACTCGAACAGCCCTATTCAGATGCATTAGGTGGGTAAAACTTGAAGTACGAAGAAAAAATGCCACTTACTTTTAGTCTATGTGCAAAACGCTGAGAGGAGTAAATTCAGTCGGGACAGAAAAGCTGCCACGAGAGGGAACGCAAGAAAAGGTTTACGGAGAAAGCGAACAGTGGTTTGGCACTTGGGACGACGAAACTGCAAGGCCTTTTCAAGAGAAGTTTATATGACCAGTTGGAGGTGGCGAAATGGTCATAAATGCGGCATGGTGTAAACATAGATGAAACAAAAATATTCGTTTTTCTATTGAAACTAAATCGTGAATATTGTGATGGGCTGGTGGATTCTAGGAATAGTCCTAAGGATTCTTCTCCCAGAAATTACCAGCTCGCCTGATACGCAACTCTCTGACTGCTTGAAAGTTGCAAAGTTGTACTGGGTTATTAAAGGTAGTTTTATATCTATGTGAATGCTTCTGGTTATGGAAAACGGGTTGTTCAACGCTACGTACACAGTAAGAAGGATAGAAGAACGTAAAATTGATGGATCATAGGGGCTGAAGTTGTCTGAAATCAGAGAATGAGGTGAGAGCATTGGTCAGTCAAATAAAGTTAACTTTCTACTAAGACCGCACTACGCGCCGTACAGTGGTTAGCTGCCTTTGCCTGTGAAAAGAAAGCACATCCATTACAGGAAGAGCGGTAGTTAGAAAAGTTGCTGATTTGAAGATACCAGGAATGTATGTCAGAATGCGCCGATGCAAAATTCTGAGAAGCCCTGGCGGTAAGCCGAGTTGCAGCCGGGCCATAAAATAGAATCCTAGCCCATGTTTGTTGGCTTCTCATATTTTAGTGTTGGCTCGTGTCAGGTTATTCAAAGAAGGTAAACATCGAGCATCTTTGATAAGTGGCCTTTATACAGGAATAAACTTGTTCATGACCGCAAAGAAAGAGGACGTTTTTCTTGGAGTTTAGAACGCGCAACTGCGGCGCATTTTGCTTTGATTGATAGCGGAGCCAGGGTTTCTCGGCGAGTATCATCTGGGCCGATAGCTCTCAGAATCGTGCAAAGCACCGTTTTGTTGGCGTGCCACAATAATTCCGGCCTTCCATTTTGACGGAAAGTAGCTTGAGACACAAAGCGTGAGGACAGATCTAAGAGAAGCAGGAAAAGTTTGGGACAGAGGTGCGAGATAGAACTGGCGGGGTACTATCGGGCCCCACCGTGTGGGAAAGTTTTGCATGAATTATCACTGTATTCATGCCACATATGTCAGTTGGGATGGAAGACATAGTATCATAATAACAATAGTAATAATAATAATAATAATGTGTATATTTCTTGACATCTGAGAGGCTTGCGCAAGATAAGGTCAAATTTATACAAGGATTGCGCAGTGGACACACAGGAAACGAAAAACAGACATGAAGATGCAATGTGCCTGTGCTCTCATGAACATAACCTGCAATGTGATAGGCTAAACACGAGTTTTCGAGATTTTAAATCAATGCTGGATAATCCTTTGCCCAAACTTTCTGGGGCTGATAATCAGTCTCGCACTGAGAGTCAATCCATGTTTGAATCGTCAAAGGTGCCTGTCGCCGGTGCAAAATTTGGAAGGGAAACATTGGTAGGCCTTGTCATTTGGCCGGTTTACTCAAAAATCAAGTGGGCTGCATGGTGGAAATGAAGCTCAATATGGTTGTAATAACGGGATGGAGCAGAGTAAAATCCACGCTGGATGCCATATGAGGCGGATGGAGAGCTGTAATTAACAACATTTAAGGGCCAAAATAATGTTGAATATGAAACAGCGAGAAACCTTCAAGGTTGCATCGAACCATTTGCGGGACGCCACCAAATGAAGAATTCTGTATGGAGAGATAATAGAACTCACAAGAATGATCAATAGACTTCCGCTGCTGGGAGCGGGCTGTGGTGTGTGGTGGGAAGTGAACGAGTACGTGTGAGAATTACAATCAGTCCTTAAATGCGCTTGCCATGAATGACCTGTGTGTTTTTCTTGTTTAGTATCAGAGATTTGGGTGTTCCGCGACGGTAGGGGTCTGGAGTTTTGGCGATTGCGTGACATTCCAGTAGTGTTAGTAACTGTTTTGGCTAATCGTAATGGTTCATCTGAGAAGGGGCACCCGGGACGGCCATTGGCGTGACTTGGTTTGTCTTAGGGTTGCGCGGACAGGTGCTGGAGTGCCAGATCCGGATAGCAGCTTCCCAATAAGGATAGGCAACCAGCGCAAAGAATGGAGTGGGGCTTTGGCGAGAGCTTCCGTTGTATATGTGGTCACTGGCGACCCTGGAGAAGAGCGGGAGCGAGAGAGGGTAGTCTGGAATTTGTTCCAGCTGATGTTAAAGTGAGTAAACAAAAAATCGAAATAGCGATAACAGTCAGCTTCTTACGAAGATTATAGGGACCAGACGAATGTCTTGAAATGCGCAGGGGGGAGTGTTTCATTGACGGGACGTGTGCAACGAACAACGTCTGCTTTCTCCCTATAGGGTATATGGCTCAGTCAGTCCAAGGCTGCATGGTCTTTTTTTAGCGCGTTCCTCTTTCATCTTCTGACATGTTCGCAGACGCAGATTACAGTGGTCTGATAGGACGGCTAGCTCAATGGTTAGGAAATAAAGTCACCTTTTGTTCTGTTTGTGGAACTCGTCTGGTCTACGGGCTTGGTGTAAATGCTACAGGAAATGAGTTATAACTGATCTACCGCCGATGTTTACTACTTCCAGTTGCCAGGTCAGGGCATAACTGGATGGGTCGTGGATGGCGGCGTGAGCCGGATGTTAGTACAGGATTTGCCACGAGAAGTCATAGAGAGGAAAGAAAGGAGAGGCAAAAGAATATTGTTTTCAACACGGCGATGGCAACTTGTACTCCAAAGTACTTTTAGTAAGTGTGCATGAATAACTAAGAAAGAAGAACGACGGCAGTTGTTCTAGACGGTTGGGAGGGGCATGTTGAAAAATACAGGGGTGGGTGGTGAAGAAACATTGGACAGCCCGATGCGCTACTTTCCCAGACCGTCCAGCAAAGCAGCCAGAAGCTTATCTACCGTATAAGGGCGGTGTATGGTTTCCCCTCTTGCGGGGTCAGGTCTGGGCTGACGGCATACATATGCATTGTAGAAGGTGGCCCATTCCTTTGCTGGGTTCAACCTGATCCAGCAGGGATATTTTATTTTTTTCTAACAGAGGAATGGTTAAGCCCATATAGGTACTTCCCATAGTTCCTCCGCCTGACCTTAATTTTCCGGGTTTTTTTCGCAACTGCTGGGGGTGGTCTGTTTTCCCCACTTTCAGAGATGCAGAAGCGAACCTGTCGCAGTCATTTGGGTTTTCGCACGGATTGAAGAAAACAAAAGTGATGATAAGTAAGCATACGGAAGATTGTGGTTTATGTGGTTAAACACGGACCTGTACGCATAACTCCGTCATCGTTAACGTCGTGTCTTACTTTCACTAACGACAGCAGCTTGAAACTTGCTAATGTGGGCGTGTGTGTATCCGCGGTCAGCATTGGACGAGTTTTTCAATGTGGCGGATTACCGGTAACGAAAATAAAAGCACGTATTGGATGCTTCTGCGGGCCCTGCAAATAACTCATACCTGAGGCCTTGAAGTTGATGAAATCCGGAATGGGTGGTGGCTTGGACTTCAACCGGGCCTTGCATATGTGATAAATCTTCCGGGCTTGTTTAGACGATCAAACCCTTAGTTTAGACATACTCAAAAGCTCGTTTTGCAAGCGGCGGGAAATCTGTTCTATTAAAGAATTGCTGGGCCTTCAAATTTTTCAACTGGACACGACAAAGATTATTGGGGATTTGGGTTTGTATTGGGTGTTCGGAGCGAACAGACGATTAATTGTAAGTAAAAGTTAGACATAAAGGTCAGGAGATAGAAAAATTAGGCCAGCCAAGGATTTGCGGAACTTCCAGGATTACCGTTACGTTCACTCAATATATAATGGGAGGTATGGTTGGTAGAGTGAGTTTCTCACGAAACGGGAAGAAACATTCGACCGTATCACGTTCATTTCTGGGAATGAATCTTTTCACTATATAGGGCATTTATTAATGAGACGGTAAAATTAGGGACACTATGCACAAAACCCTGGCCTGATGTTATTAGGCCTCGTGTGTGGTCACGAGCTAAATTCACCCTTCAGCGTAAGTTTTGAGGATAAGTTCATTCGGACTGGTGGGGCCCATGTGAAAGGCCAATAGTCCTTGTGGTTGCAGACGTCACCTACAATTATCTTGGGGCCATAAACGAGACCAGGGAGGCAAGGGGGTGTTTGGGCGAGCCCGAAAATATTGAAACTATCCAAATTTAGAGGTCGGTGCATACATCCCCTGTGAAGTAATAGCCCAAGCTGTCGAATTTTAGGCCATGGGATGTATAGGCTGGAATCGAGCAGTGGGTTTTGTTGGCGGGAGATATGTGGGGCCGCTTTAGGCAGGTTAGGTGAGAGCTTTGCCAACCAAAAAACGAATAATTAGAGAGGTGATCCTTTAACCGGGTTTCTGCTGCCAGGAGGTGCCGGTCGCCAACAATCTTAAATCCCGTATTTTATGAGTTTGGGAGGGGGTGTTCAGGTGGAATGCAGAGGTTTCTCACAAGTTTTCAGGTCATATGACATCCAGATTTGGTTTCTTTAGAGGCCCAGTAGTTACCGATTGTTTGAAGAGTGCGCAGCAAAAGTAAAGGTGGCAAACCTACAAAAAATGAATGCACAGACCAGCGAGGGGCCTTCTGAGATGTGGGATTTGCAGATAGAAGTGCAGGGTGATCAAGGACGTTTAGGAATTGGTGAACGGGATTAGAAAAGCTTCTGGTAGACGGACTTGGTACCTTCCAGCATGGTGGTCCGTTGGTGACATTTCAACTGCAGAGCCATCACTCTAGTGGAATGGCGATAGGGCTTCTTATAAAACCCGGGAAAAAGCTAGTTATCAAGTTCCACAGAGAATCTGTTGGAATAAAAGCTCTTTTGGAACTTCCTATGGCGGGAACAATGGTGTTTGTTATATGAGGAGCTTGATATCAACTCAGGAAGGGAGGGCATTGAGATGAGGGAGGATGAACTGCAGAACCCAGAGTGAACGGACTGACTTCCGTACGGGTGGAGACTGTTTTAGATTGTGCGCTCCTCTGCTGTTTTGGAGTAAGACGGATGAAAGCTTGAAGGCTTATCTGGGACGGTGTATAGGCTAGATTCCCCAGGTTACTGCTATAGCCAGACATCGGTGAGATGACACTAATTTGCGGAGTTATTCCATCTGCACTTCCTTCTTGGGCTGTAATAATGGTCAAATTCAGACTAGCAAGTTTACGGGTGACTGGACAAGAGTGCGCAAGTGGAGTTCACCCTATTCAACCAGTTTTGGCTGCGACTAACGGAGATGAAATCTTGAGTTTAAAGATTTTAGCAATGAGTACAAGTGGGCTTGTCCTCAAGTTGAAAAGTACCGATTTTGCGAGGTGAATGGACTGTACAGGAAATTGAACGACGCAAATGTGGAAGAAGCCGTTTGTGTGAACTGCTTGTGGGTTTAAAACTAAAGGTCTGTTGAGCAACCGCCTTCCACAAGTGGGCGCCGGTGGTGCTCGTTGGGCGAGATATGGCAGGAAGGGAGCATGTTTTTATGACAAGACGATAGGTTTCGTGTTTGAGCCGCCTGAATTACGGTGAACTTGCAGCTTGCGATTCTTTTCAGGAGCCTTTAAGTGTGCCGAAGCACTGTAGGCTTTGCATGCTATAGTGAACCTCTTGGATCCTGGTATCGCCCGAGGGAAGGAAGTTTTATTTTTGGATATCTTAATATTTTCTTACAGCGTGTAGTTGGCACTGGCTGCCTCGTTGCTTAAGAACCTCATGGCTAAATGTATGATAAGAAATCATCATAGAATGAGACAATTGTTTTGGGAAGATTTTCACTAAGGCCCTGAAAATAGTCATGAATAGTAGGTCGTGCATCATGCAGTGAGTGTGGTAAATTGGCCCAATGACAACGGGAGGTTGATGAGTACATTGAAGACAACAATCTTTTTGGAATTCAAAATTCATTTATGGTCTTCTTTAGTTACAACTTCAAAATGCCTTGTTGTGGCAAGATTGTTGGGGGGTGCCATTCAATGCATCTATGAGACCGGCTAACGGAAAGTGGACGAATGATAAAGTGCAATCGGTTGCCCCTTATTTTTTAAGCCAGTTAGTTCCTTTGAGACCTTCAGGCCAATGGATCAGATCTCACATTTATTTCAACTAGCGAGAAGTAGAATGAGTTAAGGATAATTAGGGTCTTACGGCATTTGGAGTGCAGAGGAGTGATGCCTGCGTAGCTTCGACTCCACTGAATAAAACAAGCAGAGGTTGTAGTAAGTTTGTATGGTCTGGTACGTTAACGAGTAATAGGAAAATAGAGCAACCTCCACCCGGAGGGCAGGAGGGTGCCAAAAGTTGTGGGGACATGGGAATGAAAAAAACAGGCAGGCGGGCCAGTTCTTGGACTTACTGATTCTAACAAATAGGCGGACCGATAAAATTTGAGACGTTATATAAAGCCGTCTGAATTGGGATCAGGTCAGTGCTGAAAATGGCAGCTTCGACTTGGACATATAGTTGACGAAGTGGTAAATCATGTGTAAGGTAAAAGCAAGCTGCTCAGAAAATATAGCGAGAGCTTCTGTCTAGGAATATAGTTCCAATTCCGTTTAGGTTGCTAGAATATCATCCTAGATGACTAAAAATAAACAATGAGGAAAAATAAGAACGATAAACGGTGTGGCAAAATTGTTGAAGTAAATGCCGCCTGCCACCCCTAGACCCCTTCGGTTGCCTTGTGTCAAGCTTGACCTCGCATTCCTTTTCAAGCTCCTAAGATTGCGAGCACATACGGCTGGAAACTCCATCTGATTCGCTGATGAGTGTTATTTATCTCTTAGAAATCGACCATTGTCCGTTGGAATACACAATTCCAAAGTGTCTTTTAGGTCAACATTCTTCACAGTGTTTGCACTGAATTCTGGAATAGGTTGCCAGGCCATGTCCGGTCCTGTCAGAATCTAACACATTCCGAGAGTGTGTTATCCGAAGTTCTCAACGTATCCTTATTTTTTAGCTTAATTGGGACTAACATCAGCCCAGACCAAGCTTTTGAAGGCCCCCCTGGACTTTAGCTCCGTTTAAAATCAGGTACAAAAATCTCTGCCATCCTATACAGGTTGCCTTCTAAAGACTGCTGGCATTGACAATTTATCCGTTGTACCATCCGTCCTGCAGCTACAATAGAAAAACAAAATAAATAAAAAAAAAGTATGTTGTGCGATTGTCCAAATTTTTCTCCTATTTTCAACGCAGCCTCAATAATTCTCCATTTACAGTCGTATTCTTTTTGTTAGGCCAGCAGCGCAAAACAGGCTGACCTTGACAGCTGGAAAAAAATAAACAGCCAGTACTCTGTAGTAGTTGTCAACTTGTTTGCAGCTGAATTACTGTGCTTCAATATGGCAACGGGATCTCATTACAGCTCTAGTCATCCTAACACAAGTTCTTTATTATTAACCAGGGCAGAAGTTCGATGTATTGCAGATAAAACCTCCGACGGTTGACTTAAGGTTAATTCACCTTAACTACCTATCTTCCGTCATGATTTTTGACTCATAACTTGCATATTTTTACTTCTTGGCATAACTCTTCATTCACACTAATAACCCTAGTTCGAATGACTACGCTATTTCTCTGCGGTATAATAATCACTAATAATCCAAGCATGCACACAGGCCAGAGCACTTCTCTCTTTTAATATTCGGACCCCGCTTTTGGGCTACACTTACTATTATCAGCTCCGCCGTCGCAGGAGCAACCCCAAATCTACAAGCTTCCCATTGCCGCTAGGACGCTTATAGCCAGATCTGTCGCTGCAGTACCGGTCCGTTCAACCCAAACCATGCGGCTGATCGCTGCTCAGATTGATCTTCAAGGTTGGGCAAACAAAATTAGTGCTGCCGCTGGAGTGGCCCGTGCGCCCTTTCAAAGTCTCCACACGCGCTGTCGTCTAAGATCAAAAACTGCGACAAGAATAATTACAGCGTAGAGGACATTCTTGGCTAGTGCATTTAAGAAATGCTTATGTTTCTTACACAAACCTTTTATTCTCCATTGCGCCTTCCCATCCAGTTTGCCGCCAACCGCACAGGAATGCAATCAACATTTCTGAGAGTTCCGTATGCCCTCCCCCATAACGTTTCATAAAAGTTCAGTATCCTTATAATTCGGCAGACTTGATAGTGGTACACAGACTTCTTCAGCATTCCCAATTAGCATGCCGGACCCGGTGTCATTCCAGTGAGTCTCGCCAATGTATAAGGAAATATGCAAAAATACTAATGTTACCGGACAGCGAAAAATGGGCTGCGGAAATGCGGCGCGCCGCTGAGCATCTTTCGTTCCCTTTTTGCCTTTCTCTGCTTCGCATTTGGCATACTGCGCACTGTTTGTTTCTAATTTATACTTATGGTCGAGGCTGTTTATGCGCCAGTGACAGTTTTACCTCAGCGAACTAATTCTGTGAGTACTCACTATGCATGAAAGACTACGGGAAGTACCCCCCAAACGATCATGATGCTAGGAACAAATACTGTGAAGCTATAAGGGCATAGCAGAAGCAAACTGGAAAAATTAAAAAGGAGGTCATGAAAATAATTTAATTTAAAAAATAAAAGAAATATACGTCACATTTGATTTTTTATGTGGGCCTTTCAGTTAGACTAACCGTGCAAAGAAGAGGGAAATAAAATTAAACGCGTTTCGTGGTTCGGTATTACTTAAAATGATATCAATTACTTATGATAAAATTGCTGATTGATGGTAAATTTCACCAAAAAATAACCCCCACGGTGGGCGTTTTAGCGTTTACCTTGTTATCCTTTGCCCTTTACCACGATCCTGAGCGTCGGTGAACCAGCGTTTAATAGCCAGCTCGATGATCCGCGTTGATTCATCTTGAAAAGCTGAAAAGCGCCCGAGAGTTTCTTCTTGGTCGATAATATAAGGCATAGTTTAGCTTTACGTAGCATCGCTGATGTAAATCCGTGGTTAGCGATAGATTTCGCAGAGGAACACATTCAGTTGCATCTCAGCGGCAATTCCTCTCCAATCGATGATGACAGCATCCGTCAGACAGTGGTATACACGTCATTGTAGATGCAGCGCTTCAGGGCATTAATCCATATATCGCTTGCTTCATAATGGTGAAACTCACTGCCTCGTTGCTTTTGTTCACATTGGTAAAGTCGATTTCTAAGCGCATCATTGCTCGATCAGTGTTCACGCGCGTAGGTTGGTATTGTGCTGTCGGGATACTGGAACAACGGTACGTCTCGAATCCCATGCTTATAAACTTGACGGTAACCTGCATTCTCTCGAAGGATCATGCTCACGTAAGAGTATAGTTAGAAACAGCTCACTTCTATATACGTTTGCATCAACTTGTGAACGGGTACTCTGCACAAACCTAACCGACGGCGGTGAAAATGGTATATCTTCCTTATTTGGGGCTTGCCTAGATGAAGCCACCGTAGTCTTCAGACCTTCAGAACGGCTTTATAATCCGTTCCAGCAAGGACGAAAACCACATATCGGGTGATCAAAAAGATAATGAAAAGCGTGCCAAATTTCCGCTTTATATGTATGTCGGACTTTCTCAGCATACAATGGCCGAAGTCGCCGGAATGTTATACCGGACCCTTTTTGGACTAGCACCGTCTCCGGTTTGGGTCCGGCATGATGCATAGGCTGGGATTCCCGATTTGATTTACTTGCATGAGGCGCCTCTCCTAAGTCTCCAGGAGCACCAAAGGTTAAGGATCCTAAGGATGCAATGTGAGCTATACTTCCTTTAATACGGCAGCAGAAATATAACAAAAGACCAAAATGCTCATCAGTAAAACCGGTGACAAGTGTTTTTGGCAGGCTAAGCAGCGCAGAGAATGTTTAGCGTCCACTTAGAACTAAAAGAAATGTCCGTGTCCTGAAAAATCCGGCTTCAGTAAAACAAGGTCGCTGTATTTTCCGGGGTATTTTTAATAGTCAATCCACAAAATTGAGCAATAATTTACTAAGCGGCCCGTTCCGGGAAAGACTACGTAATTTTCTCTCAGATGAATGTCTTTCTGTGTCCGGCTGTTCTCGGATTGCCACTGGACAGAAAGCGTGAGTACTCCGCCAATTGGGTTTGCCGTCCATTTATTGTTGTTAAATGCGACTTTCTTATCCATCTTACATTAATTTTATCTCGGGTTTGACAAATTTACATTCAATTATCACAACTATTGCAGTGTGCACTGGGATAGTGATCTTTAAAAGGGTTAAGAGATCAACCCAGAAGGTACAGAAACAAATAAAATAACCTGGAAGAAATTCCAGAAAGCGTACCGCTAGCGTTAACACTTAAACAACCAAACCAATACGGCAGTTTGCGGGACAAACGCTACACAAAGAGCACATGCAGAGTAGCGCGGCCTCCTTATTTCGTGCAAAAAACGATTGGCATGCGACGGGCTCTGTATTATCTGTGACAACCACCGAAGTAGGGCAACCTGGATCAGCGTACCCTTGTGGCTCACCAGCCCGTTAGGAAGTCAATGACCTGATTCCAAGCACCTGATGTAAACACCACATTCATTACTTCGGAGTGTCTGTCACATCCCTGGGGCTGGACATCTAGTAACTTCCCAGTGTATCCGAGAATTAGGCCACCGACCTTTAACGACCGGAATTAACCATGGGGCCACGAATGCTCGCATATGGGTTTTGCATTTTGCGGCCGCTGCTGAGCGTAGCAACAATGAACATACATTAGCTTGACATAAATTTCCAGCCCATATTTGGGCACATTTGAGTTAGCTCGAGTGATGTGCGCTTCGAGAATCTCAAGTGAGTATCCGAGAAAGTCCACCCATATCATGCTGCAGACGCATAATAGAATCATAACGCAGTACAAATTCTTAAATATTTTCACTCCGATCTATCTACCAAATGTCCTGTCACCCACTGATTCATCTTTTGGCCGGAAAAAGGGAGGGTCCCGTCTGAAAGATGTCTACCATACCGAAAAAATTCGCCTTCTACTTCATGAAGGCACCTGCTGATGCCCATCCTAAATTCTTTGCCTTGATAATCTGATACCCGCTTGAAACACTATCACGCAATTCATTGGAGCCTGTCTTTAACCGGATTACGCTATTCCTGTCCTAGTTTCTTCCACGCCAACGCGCCTAATTTGATGGTCTTGAAAAGATGCTTACCTTGGTCTTACTAGACTGCATACTGAATAGGCTGAAAGCCGGGCCTCTGTGGGAACTTTTGTCATGTTGCGACGTCATTGCCATGAAGAATTTACTGGTAGACAATTTTTGAAATTCTTCAGAATGCATCCACGTACTCATGAAACAGTGTGTAATGGGACTATCATTAGAACCAATTTGTTGGCTGAGGTGCACATTACTGAATCGCATGAGAAGCATTCCACACGTCTTCCCAGTAAACGTGGTCAGGATTGTTGACTAGGCAGACCGCCGTCCAGATGGTGCTGTTTTGTTTGAACAATACCTCACTTTACAGGAAATTGCTGGGGACAGCTAATTAATTTTCAATTTTACAGGCACCGCAAGATTTTTGTAACATTATATTATCATCGACCAGAAGTATTAGGATGCAAAACAGTTCATCATCTTCCAAAATTCGTCGTCGTTTCAAGAATTCAGTTGAAAAGTTTGCGTTAAATATCAGGATTCGCGTGGATTTTATTCGGTGAGTCAAACCCAGAGAACAGAATAACACATACCTTAATCTATGTTTATTTTTTATCTTGGGCCTTCCAAATGTGATTGCCATCTCGCCTTTGTCACTCTTACCTTAGTCGCAAAAGAAGCTGGTGATCGTTCCTTTGTTTCTGTCAGGCAGCAAGATAATTAGTTTTCATTATAGAGATTTTTGTCGTGGATTTCTTCATTTATCAGAATGACCTTTTCATCTGCCGTACTTGGTGGCAGTAAGCGAGGTGAGATGCCACACTCACTCTTTAGGTGACAAAGGACAGACTTCCACCGCCACCGTCTTCGACTTTTTATGCTGCGATACACATGGTTCACACATCCATTTCAAACTACTGGATTCCCTTTGCTAGGCGTGCACCTGTGAACTGATATCTTGGGAATTTTTGATTCCAACTTCGCCCAGCGTTACCTTTGCATTCCTTGGATAGGGTAAATTGAAACCACTAGTGTCTCACGTTGGCTGGTTATCGAACCCCAAAAGTCCAACACATTTTCTTCTGGATTTCAGTTTTGTAAAAGACACCCCACCAAGCTCTGCCGGATTGGAAGACAGCAATTGAGTAGTGGAAATATCCACCATGATTGAGGAACTCTTACCAAAACGGCCTGGTCGAAGCCTCAAGCGCCATTGCGACTCTGGGTACATCTGACTGAGTCGCGTTTCTACGTTATTTATGTGATGGCGGACCACACAAGGCTGCATCATTATGTATCCAAACTTGCAAAAACTCGTGCCGACGGTCAGTTAAAAGGAATTTTGCCTAATAATAATTTCCAAAACATATATAACAATTACGGCCGACAGCGGAAGTTACAGATTCATAGTTGAATGCTTCTAATCTTGCAACAGAGATTCTGCAAACCTTGCGCCAAGGCAAGCAAGCGTGAACATGTTTTATTGAAGTTCCGTATCGCTTGCATAAAGGTTCATTAACGTTGTCGACAATGGGGGATGGATTGGGAAAAAGGCCTTCTTAGCCCAAGGCACATTGTGATGATCGGCGTGCAACCCATCAATATTCCAATCAGAAAACAGAAAAGCTGCATTATTTCTGAAGAAATAGAGCAGCGAAATAACTTATTGAAATCTGGGAAGTTTGCCATTCAATGCACCAGTGACGATTTATGTTAACTGCCCCTTTCTGAACGTAGGTGATCATTTTGCCGGGAAAATAGTCAGGTAAACATCAAATACACTACTGTTGGCATCCCCGATGCAGCACCTACGCAAACGTTGACGCTCGGATGTCTACAGCAGAAACAAAGCTAGGCTTTATCACAATTCTTAGATAATTTGAAGCCACTGAGCGCATTTCTGCTAGATAGGGGCAGAAACTTTCCAAAAGTAAGATCCAAAAAAGGGGACATGAAAATGCCGCATCGGACTTAGAAATAATGGCTATGGGAAAAATCATTCATCAAGAATCGTACATGAAACTCCGTTCCGGTTTGATGTGTGTCAGTGGACTAAAAAATAGAGCGCAGAATTCCTAAAAACAACCCCTTGTTAGAGCGTTGTTTTTCTATAATTTCTTATACCTGATTATTTAAATTTTGAAATAAACGACGACAGCTGTAGGCGAAAACCAATGACCTGGTAATTGCTTCGGGAAATAGGAGACCACTTTGTTGGATTGATAAGATTTTGCCCTTGGGGTACTTTTCTGCTAATGCAGGAAGAGGTGTGATCAACCAGTTTCGAGTCAAGGGTTATTTGTTCGTTAGGTTGCAATCGGATTATAATTTAGGTGAATGTATTTGGACGTAAGGATTTGTGATTATCAAAGCTGAATTCAGGCCTAGGTTATTTGTAATGCAGAGAGGATTTATAGTGCTAACCAATTCATCAACGTGTAGCATTGTGTAGCGTGACTTTGACACTGCTCAAATTCATCGTCAAAGATTCTCATGAACAGCAAGCTCTTTTTACATTCTGGGCAACATAGAATACTGCTCAGACGACTCTGGAACAACCGTTGTGGCACTCAAATGTATTGCTGTTGCAGCCTTGGCAAGTTTGCCATTCCGGAACGATTTTGAACTGGGTAAGCCGCAACTGAATGGCCAGTGTTTAGCTCTGGATGATCTGCAAATATTCAAGCTCTCCATATCACATTTTTATTGCGGCGGTGATTACCAACCTCTAACGGTCTTTGGATCGCTGCACACTTGAGAGGAACTCCGCGATAGCGATAACAGAGAATTTGGAGATCGGAATAACAGCTTTGTCGCCATACGTACTCCATGCAATCGCCATTATGATGATTTCAGCTACGAGATTAGGCAATTTGAAAATATGAGAGGACAATCTAGGTTGCTACGCTGGCACCTGGAGACTCTGCAGATGCATTCCAAACTGATAACCAAGAATTAACCAGGACTTCCGAGCCCGTGGCGCCAAAATAATAACAATAATATTAATCTACCTCTCAGAAATAGTAAATAAGCACGTATTGCGCATGGACGTGATGCGCAATAACATCACTGACGAAGGGAAACAGGGAATTACTTGCAGCAAGCTTGCTCAGATCCACGCGTTGAGGTGCTCTCCCGTAGTTTAGGCATGGCAAGAGAGAAGATCCAAAGATTGATATTGCCAACGGTTTATTCTGAAGAAAGGCGAGTAGCAAGCTATATCAGATAAAGTCCTGAACTAGGACAGAAAACTGGTATGGTAGAGAAAAGCGGGAGACTGTACGCTCGGTCATTCGGGTAGCGAAAATGAAAGCCACCAAGCAAGTGACTGGCTAAATCAAATGGGTGCATGTCGTACATGTTGAGTAAAAAGCATAGAAGACGATATAAAGGAAGGGAAAAGCAAGAAATAAAGGAGAATGGAAAAGAAATAAAACCTGGTCCAAAACAAACCCAGAAAGGCTCAACAGAAACAAACATCAGCTTTTTGCGGCACTGGCATTTGTAGCCCCGGAAGCGAGAGATGCGAGCTGTAAGCTGTTCCTCCAGGGACCTTTACCGGTATTTTGGAGCGACATTTTATCTGTAGGCCTATCTTGTCGGTGAATTCTTCACATCTCTAGACCCCCCAATAGATATCCACCTGTATACTTTTTGCTTTCCTGTAAACGGTAAAATATCCAGCACGTTGCTTGCCTAAAATCATTATGGAGTAACAGACCAAGGAGCTTGCGCAGTCAGACCGAAAATCCGGAACCAAAGAGACAGCCTGCATAAATTTATTCATTTGCTACGGAGACGGTCTGCTGGAAGTCATAAAAGGGATTTTAGTGTGATCTAATCCTGGCCTGGTTCCGCCCCAGTTACGGCAAGTTTATGGTCAAGGTAACTGGACGGGTTGCTACGCCTGAAGGTCAGCGGTGGATCTGTTTGTCCGTTGTACACTGCGGCAAACAGAGGTTTATCCCAAACGCTCACAAATGCATGAAAAAACGCACTCGGCCAAATCCGGTAGTGTAACCTACCGTCGCGGAAGTTCCTGCGATTCGAGCATTAAAAAGAGGGTAGTCGGGCAGCCCGCTACCCAGACGACGACCGTGCCACAACAATTGCAATTAACTTCAAACAATGTCAACCGTTAAACTCGGGGACACAAATCTAGGAGCTGAAATGCATCACCTCTCAACGACAATGGAATGAAGTATTCAGGTTCAGGGATGCGTTTCGCACAATCATAAATGTTACCTCTCAGCCAGAATTCCATGCGGTCAGAAACCTGGCAGGAAATAAACGGTGCTGATGAAGGAGGCAGAACAGCCCTATCGCAGGCTAACCGGTCGAAGAATAGAGGACTGCAACAACAGAAAGGTCACATAAGGAAAGCGAATACCATTGTGCGCGTTTTAAAACAGGCAGTATTAATGCGAAAACAGTAAAGACCCGAATCGCTAAGCCGGTATTCCGCCAGTCCACCAATGCCGGTACATTTAGCAACCCAGAGTTCACAAAGCCATTGGCACACACATCAACAGGGCTTGTTAGTGCACAAGAAAAAGCAAAATTTAAGTGATCCAGAACCGAGCCCCAACCGGTCCCCTGACGTATAAAGTACATAAAAACCTCAACTGCCTCGGAAAGCTGACCCAAAATGGAGTGCCTTGTGGGGCAGAAAATTTCACCGATAGCTCTATTTCCATGAAAAGGTTCGGTCACGCAAAGCGCTGATCCAGAGTATGGATTAGGGCCCAAACACCACAAAAACCTCGTCCTCCGAACAACAAACCGAAAAACCTACGCAGAATTCAAGCGTTAAGCTCGGATAAATAGATGCACAGATGGCGGGATGAGCAATCTGGGCGTCAGAAGAAACGACTCGATTCATCACAAACCTACGCCTGGAAAGGTGCCAGCCTGTCGAATTGATCCCATTATAAGCCGCTTTGAATCTTCAATTTTTAAAATCCCCTTTACAGCCGCTGCTTATATACTACAACCACGGTATGTTGGATAGGATCCCTCCAAAATGACCGTGTTGGAATTTACAAACCACCGGGTTTCTTCCACAAGAGGGAACTCCAATCCATAAAGCATCATTGTCAACCGCCCCGAATCATTCACATTGAATCTAATTTCGCCCATCATCGTTATTGGTCATGATTCTGAGAAGACCCATGCTATTATATTGGTCTTTCATTCCTCAAAGCAAATAAATCAACTAAAGTTCGCCCCTTCAGTTTTTCGAGCAACAGCCCTACCACTTTCCAATAATACCTATCTCATGCACCTGATCGCTTCTTTTTCAACCCTGCTATGTCAATGTCAAAAGATTTTACAGACGGCAGATGAAATATTTGATATCTACACTCCCCAGAATGCCTTCTTTTTCAAAAATGGCCAAATGTCTCATGTACTGAATTCTCCAAGGAGACCCAAGAAGCACTCCCAGAAAATCCGCAACAATCTGTGTGTTGTATTGCTCCACCCTGATAACAGATTAAGTAAAATCTATTAGTATGACATCTGTCAATGGAGTCCTAAGCAGCAGCAACGGTATATGCTTACGGCAAAGAATTTGAATTACACAAAAGAAAAAGTAACGGCAAATATTTTGCCAATGCAGAGTACTGATTAAGTGCGCTCGTTCTTATACCCATGCCCCGGTCAAATTTGCATAGAGCTGCCACTCGTATCTCTGAAGAAGAGACGTTGCACTTTCTCCACACCACTTAAATTGCCACAGGGTTTGGCCGTGGGAGACGGACTTCATCTGTTTTGAAGCAAATTGCCGTGGCTATGGCAGATACACTGGCTTCTTTAATTACCAAATATTAAGCTTGCCTTCGATCCCTCACTGGTGAAGCCCCGTCACTATCATTCCCGTTCTAAAATCTGTCACGTCTTCCTCATTTGGAAAGCATCTTCTCCTACTGTCCTAATATAGTTTGGTTTGAAACTGGCAAGACAAGCCGCACTTAATTGCTTTTGTTTTTTAGGGATCCTACCGACGGTCCCTTTCAGTCCTGTAATAAATCCATCAGGCCAATTTTAAACGTTACCTTCATTACCCGTCACATTTTTCAGTACGTGGACGCATCAACGAAGCCTGCACACTGCGCCTTCCTAAACTATTCGTCTTCTGCCTTAAAGTCTCGTTTACTTCACACATTGGAAATGCCTTGTTTCCCAGACCCCTCGGTAGCATGCATCTTCGATTACTTTAAAGACCGAAGCAAATGGAAAAGACTGAGGGCGGAACGTGGAAAAAGTGTTTTAAACAATCAGGCATGTATTGGAGAGCTGCCAGTCACCGCATCTCTTTTCCACGGAAAGCGATGACATATCTACTAAGTTCATCTGTCTACTGTTTGGGTAAACCCGTGACGCATTTTTGGAAACGGTAGCTTTCAACGTTCATACAAAACTTGTTTTCTACATGGGATTTCTCCACGAAAACAGTTAAATTCTCCACAACTAATTGTCTCGACCACCTGCCTGTCCCCCAACGGTCTACCTCTCTAAACTGTCATTCAGCGACACAAAAACAGCTGGGACGGTCGGTTCTGTGAATTATCTAAGGGTAATCATTGATGAAAATCTAAAGCGGGCTCCTAACTTTCCGCCAGTGTAAAGGATCTCTGACGGTTGCCATTTCAGGTAAGAATGTTTCAAAGGTACAACGTGAAACAACGCATGATCCGCCGTTCTGTACAATAAAGTCCCCCGAAAGATCCTCTATTTTATTTTTATTTTTGGAGGCTTCCTTAAACCATTATCTTTCAGAGATTGTTAAATATTATCTGCTTTTCATACCACTAGATGGATTTTCCACTAAAATTTGTGATTGCCAGCTGCCCACCGCGAAATTTCCGCTAATAGACCTAGACATATCTGGCTCGCCCCTCGAATTTCACACTCCGTCTAAACATCCCAGTCTAAGATCCCCCACCTCAACGTCACCTTTTTCTTCCAGGCGCAAACACCCGTCCACCACGCACCCTCTCTACAGTACGGTTGCCAAAGACAGTTCCTCCATTCCACTTTCGTGGTTCACGCTGCCCCCGCAGGCTGCAGACCCCCAAATGACCAGTGATGCGTTTTTGCCATTGAGAAAAAAGAGACTTTTTCTGACCAGCGATGTTGCGACCCTCCTGGGTAAAAGGGATCCATGTAAAACAACAGTTTCTATCTAAAAATACCCATGCCAAACCCAGAAGTGATGGCACGGTGCTATGTCCCTTTAGATATGCCATGGCTTTATTAGTCATCTCCTTCAGGAAGCACGGTTAACTAAGTCATACCTCAAACTCTTCACTTCAGAGCCATTAAGCCCCGCGGAATTAAAATAAGTCCTCTACTAGCTTATCCAACAAGGTTACCTAATCATCACAACTTACACCCCGGTTACTGCCACGAAACTGAAACAGACTTCAGTATCACTGATCCGTCACCTTTTCCCCTAAACGTGCGCATGAACCATATGGATTTCGCGAGGAAACCACATTTTCGGGGTTACTCCTGCCTGACGTTCTAGAGCCAGCAAATACAATGCTTAAGCCGATCAGTCTGCACCCACTGCCTCACTTTCCTAGACCAAGATTCGAGGGTTTCAGTCAATTTCTTATCATTCAGTCTTTTCTTCAGCCATATCATACCATCCACCGCCGTTACATAGCCTCTTCACTACCCAAAAAACGCAATTTGCTTACCGGCTCCACTAACAAACAGGCTGGAACATATCCCAGCTAATGAATTGGACGTAACAGGACGTAGTCATCCCAACATTCATTCCTTCTTGCTTGTCTCTCAATGATTTTTCACTCCACATCGAAACCAACCCCTTTGATGACGTTTACTACAATTATCCACATTCATGTGCTAATAATATTAAACAATTTTTCTTGTTACTGTTGAACGCTCGCTTGATGCTAAATAAGGTGCACGCGCTGCGCCCGTTGGTATAAACACGTAGATATGATTTCATTGTTATCGCTGCGACATTGCTGACCGACAAAACCCCCCGATAAAGACAGTTATAATTGGTTACAATGCTTTCAGGAAGGACAGGATAAATAAACTTGTGGGAGGCTGTCTCATACGCAAGAGACTTTCCTTTAAGCTTACGGTACAACCACGCTACGTTTAATAACATGAAGGATTCTAGCTAGCTGAATGTGGCTACTGGGCGTCAGGACTTACTGATCAGTTGCAGCTGCTTTCCTATAGTAGGCATTGGATAAAGCTGCTATCACTAATTGATGCGCCTAACGCGGACTTTCAAGTTCCTAAGCTGGTAGCAGACGACTTCAGCGCTACTGGGATTTGTTTGCATTCTTCCACTTCCCCAAAATGCATTTCCGCGTTTGTTTCCAGTGTAGGACTGGGTGGGAAGAAACGGTGTGTTTCACCGTCCACAAGGGCCGGCAGTATTTTTGATGTTTTCTTCACAGCTGGCCTAACTCAGGTGATTTCGTACATAGACAATGGACTAATTTGATTTGATCATTCCCAGATTGTTTGCAAGCTTTTAGTCTCGTCGTCCGTTATCTCCTCCTTAACTTCCATTAAACCATACCGCCGAACCTCATGGAGCCATCTACCCCCATAATTTGTAGCCCGTGTTGGTCGCCAACCAACTTTTCGGGACGCCGGATGATTGCCTTGAATTAACCATTCCAACCCAGTCTGGCACAATCCCAAAACATTTGAGCACACTGGACTGCCTTGAAAGTATTCTTTAACCCAAAAAGATTCAAACAAACAAAAGAGCTTGATCTGAACCTTCCATCTGAGGGAGTCAGGGAATTTCACGGTTCTGTCCAAAAGAAGAAGGAACTTCAATCGTCACACTCTACCAACAAGGCTGCAGTACTGACAAAAATACTGAGAACTAACAACCACCTACTTAATACACAACAACACCTGTCAAATTCAGGGGCACATGTGCTAATGACTCTCTGCTGCCATCGGGGGTGTTCGAGGATTATTTAGCCTCCTCTATGACAACCTGTAACAATCCATTACATCGGACATTCCCCAGCCCCCCTGCATCCCAACCAAGATTTTCATTGCATTCAAGTGATATTAAATCGCTGCTGTCAAAAATAAGACCACTTTTCCACGTTGGACCGGACGACCTCCCCCCAGTTGAGTGTCGCACTTAGGTAAAACTTATCCGTCATCAAATATTCCCCCTGTGGAATAAACTGCCCTAACATATAAGAATAACTTCCCCTGCTTCCGCTTCCTTTAAAAACTCCATTAAGAAGGCAACTACCATAAAAATCTTCCAAACGCACAATTGTTCCACTCCAATTAAAAGAGTTTGTGAGTCGGGCCCTGGTGCACTAGCTAAATATAGTGCTCGTAGCCTTATCTCAACCCAACCAACAAAGGTTAGCCGTTTTTACTCCATATACATATCCTCGTAGGTGTAGGAAGTAAAACCCTATCAATGAAACAGTGCCAACACATTCTTCCACCTGACATTAGATTCCGTTTATTATGTATGCAACATGGCGTAAAAATGAACACAAGTATTCATATCACACTTCCATTTACTCCCAAACCAACTTTGAATATCCTCGCCCAAACCTTTCATTTTGGATGCATGCAAAAATTGGCCCACTTAAAGCACGAAGGCCGGCATCATTTAAAGCAGTTATCGCTTCTCTTACTGTTTAATGCACCATAACCCTCAGCCGGAGTATATCCAAATTGCTATCATTCTTCAGTTTTGCCGTTCCAGAGTTGCGCATTTGCATTTTTGTCTCGCCAAGAGTTAACCAACCAGTTTCTGGCCTCATCTGTGCATGTCTCAACACAATGTGAAAGCAAACTGACCAAAGGCTCGGGTAAAATATCTCAAGATGGAACCACGATTTGTTCCAGTGCTGAGATACAGAGAACACTGCTGTCAATCTACACAACTGACCAACGCAAAATGATGACCCCGTAGCCATTCTCTTCAGAACTGGAGGCACATAATGTGCTCCCCAACGCCTACGATCTTTTAAGCGGGCGAGTCCTCCCAATTATGCAGCTTCACTGGTGGAACTGCTCGATCGTGGCTGAAATGCCCACCACGTTGACAGCCAATCGCCACGAAGGCGCCCACTCGCAGACCTCTGTTTCAGACGCTGCCATCTTCGTCTACCACGCACATTCCCTCCAATTTTCCAGACTGCATCCTCGGCTATCAGTAAACCAGTACATGCAATCAGCTAGGTCTCCAGCCGCAAACAAGGGCAGCAAAGGGACGCACCTTTCTTTCTCACTGGCCTACCAGTGTCGGATATCTTATTCAACGCATGACATTAATCGTTATTATCCTCCACATTGCTGCCGTTTTTTTGCCTCACGTCTTCAAACAATTGTCTGCCACAGTTATTGATCACTGTTTGTCTTTATACATTTCTGAAAAGCTTTTAATTATTTTCTTGGTTGCAGGACCCAAGGTAAAATAACCGACGTATTTTTCGTTTCCATTTCAATACTGGGCATCTATCGCCTATCAGTACATTTTCCTGCGACTGTTTTGATTCTGTTTGACAATTAATCATCACTCACGGCCTTTGAAGACTTTCTTCAAAGCAATTAAACTTTCATGCCCATTTTACACACCCTTTTAATCTGACCACTGCCGCCACCCTCCATTTAAATCTTGTGCTTGCGGTACACATCATTGGGGCTAACTGACACCTTTTTCCCCGTAGAACGTCATTTTTGTTATTTCTTCTCCTTTTTGTTATCACGTGTGTACTTATTTCTTTCATGTAACTTGCAATATATTTGGTAAGGCAACCAAGCGTGCCTCGCGAAGTGTTCAAGAAATATATCAATATATGTCCAAACGTTGCCTTTGCTTCAGGATAGTGACGAGATTTGCACTTATAACGTGTTGCTTTTAAGCAGCCAAATGAGACTGGCTACGGAAATGAGTGTATTATGTCGATGCCCATTTTCCCAAAAATACAAAAATGTAAATCTCATCGACTTGTATGTTGTCTAGACCGACGCTTGGACGTATAAGTAGTTGTTCTGCCGGAAACCATGTCAGCTGCACCCTCATGGCTGCCATGGCTGTCCGTGCGGATGCGACTTTTGTCGGTATAGATGATTCAGATAATATCCCGCCTTTTGTTTGTTCATTTTATTCCAGTTTTTTAGAAATTACATTTGATTTTCGGGTCTGCCAACGTAAAAGGCTGACGTCATCTTATAAATATCACAGTATTAGCTCAGAGAATTGGCCGCAAGTGCATCCATACACATCACGTCTTTCAAAAAGGCGGACGGGGCATTTCATTGACCTCCACATTTCCATTCCAGGTGGACCTGAAGAACCCAAGACCACGTAGGACGGAAGAATAGGACCCTGAAGGCCCACGAAATACAACGGAGATGCAAGGAACAAGGACTTCTGGGGATGAGTAATTGACGTGAATGCAACCACGGCCCCCTTGGGGTCACCATTATTTGATTACCAGCACCGATTTCCAAGATCGGTTATTCCTGTGATTGCTTTATTGTATGCATTAGGACGTGAATCTTTCTTCAAGCGCGCAACAAAGGTAGAGGATTTGGTGCCTCTTCGTTCACCAGCAGTCTGTGAAACTAGTCAACCGTACGCATGGAAATGTTAAAAATGTGTGTTTATAGAAGCGTGCGCTTGTTAGGTCTATAGATGTTTATAGGTGTCTTCAGTCAAATATACCTACCTACAGATAGATTGGAATAGAGGGTGACTTAGGGCTACCGGGGGGCATTTATTTTTTCGTCCCTCTGTTAAAGTATGTACATATTGATCAAGGGGTGAGCTGTAGCATATACTTACGTCATACGAATAAGGAGCAATATATATCTTTGGATTACGAAGGAAACGGGTAGACACATATGTATCTAAGATTACGCAAGAAACAGTTGCATATATATATACATACATTTCTGTATCCATACATAATTCCATTATTGAGCAAACATATATGTATATATATTTCCGTTATGGGGCAAACTGGTAAACGAATGTAAATATGTATAATATGTACAAGACAATTATTATCATATAATTTCATTATGGAGCAAACTGAAATATACAGTTATTTGTAGCACATTTGAGGGGCAAGCACATATATGTGATTCTACTGCGTGGAAAACACTTATGCACATATATACGTAATACGATTGTGCATACGCAGGTATAAATACATACATAATTCGATTATGGAGCGAACATGTACACATATATGATATCATTATGGGGCAAACAGATATAACATCACATATATATTACGATTAACGGGCACACATATATATTCATATGTATATTTTTTCATTACGGAGCAAACAGAAAATCAGAAAACAAAATGGTCACTGTCACATTTTACGGGTTTGGCATGCTGAATAGAACATTTTAATTTTCTGAACTAAATGACATTAATATTATAATCCTAGCACCGCTCCTTCTTATTCGTCACTTTTTCACAACTGTGCCAACTAGTAACTAGCAGGCATTTAACGCCAACCTTTACCAGTTATCGTGCAGTGAACAGTTTGGACTGACTGGTTATTGCGGGTGAACAGGTCGCGCCGAACGGTTTGAATACCCGCAAAACATGGCCGTTTCGCCGGGGTGGACAAGTCGTCAATACCCTCCCTCCGTTGTCGAATTTAACATTTTCTGGCGCAGCAAAGTGCGCACTGAGGCACTTAAACAAACTGTGTTCTTGTGTTTATAGCAGTCTTCAGCCGACGCAGTTGCCCTAAAGTTTTCGTCATTATCCAATGGGTCATATTAAACTTGCTCAGTGTGCAAAGGCGATTCTATTCCTGATCCACTCTGCATTTTGCATGTGCATTCATGTAGTTATTTGTCCCTAAAGGTTCTTTATCTCCTGATATGACGTTCCGGTTAAATTTTAATCTTTGATTAGAGCAAGTTTCTTGTATACCGAGGACCTTGTACATTACTGCCATTATTAAGCAATAAGTGTAAGATGATGTTAAGGGAGGCCCATGCGCTCTACTGCATAACCCGAATGAGACTTGGCAGGACGGTCCGATGGAGGTCGTGCAACCCTGCCCGAAAGGTGGTTGTTTGCACAAGCAGAACAGACTTCATGGATGACAGAAATGTTTTGCGAAGCCTATAGTTCAACAATCCCCGCAATTACCCGGCCAATTACATAGGCCCTGCTCAGACAAGGGCAACATTTCATTTCTTTATCCATTTTTATTCTTCAGTCTCAATACTAACCCTAGGTTCATAGAATACCTGCGATTGGTGATGATTTTTTATGTTATCCTGTCACATGTGACCCACTACTTCATGAATAGGTTGGGCTTCTCGAAACGTGATGCAGCTGCTTTACCAGAGGAGCCTTAACAAAATGTCGGCCAAAGCACCATGCATAACTGCCGGGGGCCTCGAAGTGGACCAGGTTTGTAGCTAGGTTTTCATCTGACGTGACAGGCGTTTGAGTTTATTTGCCCCGGAGGACGCTGATCAAACGACTTTGAGTTTGCACGGCCTGGATATGGATAAGTCGCCTGACAAGTGGTGGCATCCAGTCTGTAGCACTACTATGTAGTCTGTGTTGGATCGGCCGCGATAAAGCGGACAATCATGGCCGGCCAGATGATCGACGAGTGGAGGTCATGGAGATCAACCGTAACCCAATACCTAGTATTTGTTATCCAGTAAGAATGGTGCCGGATCAGTGTTGTGTATCGTGGTGGAAAAGTTCTCATACAAGGTATAGACTAGAAGGCCACTGATCTGCGGGCGATTTCCTACCATTTGGGGGGGGGTAACACGATTCCACAATGTTTGTTTCCGTAATTTGGATATCAAGAGTCAGAAAAAAGAACGAACAATCCATAAGCTGGGCTCACTAAGCAACGCGACAATACCTTAATGTCTACTTCACCAAAGTTCCGAAGGAGAAAAGAGCGACGGCTGAAGTAAAAGATACGCGGACCGAGTCCAAAGGCACCGCATCTCCCGCCTCAAACGACAGGGGTCATTTTGAGCTCATTTACCAGGTCTAAATTCAGGATCATGGTGTCTGCCTTACTGAGCCGCTGTAGAAAAAAGCACCGGGGATTACGAAAGTGACCGCCACTCCTAAGAATTCACTCGAAAATATACGGGGTCTCTCTGGGCATCACGCGGGGGAATCAGACAGCGTGCAGCAGAACACTCTTATTTCGATATGGTCGCTACCACCTCGTGAAATTACCGAAATTCCACTGAGTTGGAGAAAAAATCCAACGCTTAGCGGCCAGCTAAGATTTTGCCAGCATACAGTATTATTCATCTGGAAGGAGGAAGCCTGCAGATTAATCGGCCTTTACCTGGGATTCAAAATTATTACAGAAATTAATCGTGGCTCAATAATGAACCAACCGTAAGCGGATAACCTATATGGGAAACCGGAACTATGCAACTACAAGTTTTAAGTTGTCTTAAACACTTGCAGCCATCAATAGGAGAAATAGAAGTAAAAAGACTAGTAGAAGCGAATTGCTTGGTCTTCCAGCAAGCGTTGTTTTGTTCGGTAGCTCTAACTGAATCTCGAAATTTGGGCACCGAATAGCTCGATGATCACCTGAGACACAGAAAATGTTGGGCCTTTAGTGAAGAGGAAGACCTCTTCCGTCGTGAATGGGTACATCGGGCAAAACCAAGGCTCCATTTGATGCACACTACAGCTTACCACGTGCGGAAGTGTTCTGGTATTTGTGGATGTCTCCCCGTGTCCACTGTTTGCGGTTAACACAAAATTGTTTGGGCCTAAGATGGAGGATGATGGGCAAGCGAAATTCAAGACCTTGGAAAACAGTGCTGGCAATTCCATGGAACTTCCGTATGTGGCGACACACGGGGTGATGTCTGGATCGATCAAGGATATTTCTTTCTTTTGCTCCTCCTTTATCCGAAATCGGACTAATCTTGCCGAGCTTCCTCACAATGCTACTGATTCTGGTCGCCTCTTACTTTTTGCTCGGTCTATTTACCATTTGTTATTTTGGCCTCCTGCGCTGTGTGTGAGATTATCTTAAGTATAATCGATGTAGCCACGGATTACCCTGAATTAAGACTGTCCACCTTGTTACAATCCACGTGCGTTTCAGCGCCCACCTTGGCCGGCCGGTGAGATTCACTTTTTCCTGTGAGTTTTTGCTGTCAGGTTCAGGAAAGTGCTTGTCTGGCCTCATTAGACGCGCAGGAACAATTGTATTTACCTTAACCCCAGAAAAGATCATTTCCACTTATTACTCTTCAATACGCAATCAATCAACACTGATACGTGTCCTATTTTATGAGTTTTATCGCTCGGGTATTGACTGATGTTCACTGCCGAAGGTGTAGTCTTCTTTAACTGCAAAGTATTATTCCAGGATTTGGGAACTACTCTTGTCTTCTGCTGGGTCCCGCGGCATTTTAGGCCACGCATTGCCTTCAGGCATTGAGGCGCTATTCAGAACGTGTGAAGTGTGTCGTTGGGCGACTCAGGTCGTGAACCACTGACCGACTTTACCCGGACCAAGGCTCAAGCATTTAGTCGTTGTAAAAATTGATCCGTTTATCAGCACATGCGACACCTAGGTTCTACAGAACAACAAACAAGTTGAGAATCCTGATGGACTGATTTGCGACTTCTTCAAACTTTCAGCCCATTGTTATGTAGCAGAAACCAAGGCTCAAATTTAACCATGGCAACTTTCCAGAATGCTGAATTAGGCCCGCCCCAAAGCAACAGCATTTAAGTTCAACTGATTGCACGCCTGAGCAACGACAGCTCTATGAAACTAGCGCGCCCTCAGAAGTACCCAGAAACTGCGGTTGAAATCTACCCTGGCGTTGAAGGCCTATCGTGTGACGAGATGTCTAAAAAACAAGTACCTCCCCCGAAAAGGCACATGTTGATATAAATGCCTCTGCTTGCTGAGGGCTTTACCAATAATCTGCGCTTTTTTCTGGTTTTAAAGAATAGCCAAACGTGAAACCCAAGAAACCGCGATACATGAAAAATGCATGGGTTAATTTCTCATTGCAAAGGATTCGAAACGGCTTCTGGAGGAAGCCAATGGTCCCCTAACAGCATACCAGTTTAGTAATAGCTCGAAAAACCATGTCTTCTAGCATTCTGGCCGTTATTTTATCACATGATGATACTCGGGGGAGCATGGAAGGTAGCGGAAATGAGGGAAGCTATAAAACATCGAGCAAAACTTCATATCTTTAAAATATCCATGGGAGCAACCGGGTAGCGTTTAGGAATATTAAGAATCGGAAGAAGGTTAAAAGGTTAGTGCAAAATACCAGGCAGAAATATGAAGAAAAATCGACCAAGTGCTCCAGGAAGAACCCGAATAAATATCCTTTGTGCCTACAACTAAAATGATTATTCGGTATAAGATTTACCCATTGAAACTGATGGACGGTCTTTTGAAATGGAGGATTTCACAAGTGACCACTTCGGCGGTGTGCTTTGAACTGATGTAGGCTTGGGTGCGGGAGTAAATACATCACTCCTGCCTTCTAAATATACAACCCCTAGAAGAATAGGATATGGCTTCTTTGCATCCTAGAAGTACAAACTTCAGCACACAGTTGGGCCCAGTGAGGCTCACCGGGGTTTTGTCTGGCCGGTAGCCCACCGACTACCAGGGGAACCCCTTAGCAGCGGTGTCGGCTGTCCACAAGGTTTAATGGGCCTGAAGGCAAAGAACTGTAAGCCAGTCACCTCATCAGGTGTCCTACGCCAAGTGCTATAAAGCACCGGCATGAAACGTGTCACCACCTGACACAAAACTTTAAACCGTTCGCTGAAAAACTTTGCATTTTGGAAAATAGAAATTCCACTCTCACTTGGTGCTGGAGCCAAGGAGGTCCATCCGAAAAAAACCAATCTAAATGCTCATTCGGCCGCTGTTTCCAACTCTTTCCCTAGCTAAATGAACCGAACCTGATGCTCTGAACCATAGGTCCTAACTTATAAATCTCTTGTGCTTCTTAAAAATGCAATTTCTATACTGAGGAAAAATAAACCAATAGATGTACATTATCTAGACATCGGTGAAGTACTTGAATTTGTCAATCATCATGGCTCTTTGCCGGTTTCGCGAGACTTTGTTGCTGGTGACAGGCTACCGAAGTTGACGGGCAATTTAATTTTTCGTCCTCCTAGGAGAAACTAGGTGGAGTTCAGGGGCAACCATTACTAAGCACCTGAAGGCTCGCCACTCAGTTCAGCAGTTTTAGTTTTGTTAGCGATTTGGCTGCGTGTGTGCTTTCTCATGCAGTTTTCTTCGCGAATGTTGTGAGGGTGGTTGGGTCACCGGAACCTGGCAACCTATGGATGATACCTCCTCAGCACTAAACAGGGCCAACATAACAAAAATGTCAACTACGGCAGGGAAGGCCACCTGCTTCCAAGAAGCACAGGGGGTACCAAAATAACACAAGATGACAGTTTTATGGTGGATGCGTGTAGCAAAGTGAAAGGTTTTGGATTTCAATTATCGCCTGATTTCAAGTGAGTTGACTAGTGCGCTGAGCCCGGAAAGAAAGCCGGGGAGGAGCACCATAGAACTGAGTTGGCGCTCTCGTACAGAACCGTTAAGACTTTCGTTCATTTGTATGAAACCTTCGTGAGTCCTCGCTCAAGACTGCTGCCCGAGCTCGGCCCGATTCTTGCAGAAAGAGGTGGACAGTTTGAAGAAGGGGAAAATGCCTAGCCACACGCCGGTCTGGGGGTAACGGAAAGTAAAGCTACAAGCTGAGGTTATTAGGGAGACAAAGGGATCAGGGGATCTGACAATTTCATCGAGGTTAATCGAAGGACTGGCTAGCACTCGTCCCGAAACCCTATTCTATCATAACCTCGAATTCAGAATTCGGGGAAACTGAAGGAACCTCATAAAGCATCCTTCTCGGTTGATAGCCAAACAGCAGGTCATGGTAAACGGATAAAGCAAATTGTCTATTATGAAGAACGTAAAACGTGGAAAAGATAAAAGAAGTTACCGTATGTATTTAAGAGTTGCTTAAGTTAAATCGGACACTGCAAACCAACTTGGAATGCCTAAAAATACTCACTACTCCACAGTATGTGTGAAAAGAATTTCTTCTACCACACGCTTGGAGCAAAAAAACGGTTGCTTGAAGTCCAGGGTGACTTCATGAGCCTTACCGATTGCACTGCGAGGTTGTGTTCGATCGGATTCTGATTCTGCTAAAGTCCCTCGGTTGGTTTAATATAGAAGGTCTTAGGTGACAGCCAGATGTCGAAATTACCTAATATTTCTTGCGGCGTTGGAACAGTACCAACAAGAGTATGAGCGCACAGTCAAATGGCGGTATAGGATACCGAGAGGTTTGCGTGATTTGAAGGCAAGAACTGCATCAATAGCGATATAATACAGATTCAGTTTGCGGTAAAATCACCGTAACAAAACAAATGTTACAAAATGGCCACCGAGTGTCAGGGCAAACCTTTCAGAGCCAGTGCCCGGGGAATCCATTTTCTCACAAAAGATTTATTTCATTGAATAAGCCCCCATACCCAAAATGCTAAAGAAGGTTGGACAAAAGTAAGTGGGGATAGCCCACTGTGAACCCAGGTTTGCCTGAACAAACGAAAAATGTGGAAGCACGTAGACTTTCTTCAAAGCACTGCTGGGAGTAAAAGTTGGAGTGCAGCAGCTGTGAAATGGTCCAGCACAAATCACAACCCATGCCGAGACTAGGGATGCGTCAGCTGCTATCCAAGTGGTATAGCAGCGATGCAGTCTGGGAGCTGACGCAGCGCAGAAGATTAAAAACTACGAGCTAAATTGGAATGTCCGGAAGGAAATCACCAAACATGACCAGAAAGAGAAGCGGCTTAGCTGACGGAGAAAGGACACTCGGGGAAATTCGTGGGACAAAAACCGAACTATTTGGAAGAATTCTGTAAAAGTGGCGAGACGGAATCCCGGTGGCAAAAACAGAACGTTAGGTACGTACGTGAAATATATCCCATTCAGGCCGTAGAAAACAACACCTGTTACTACCACGTGCGTTGAAAGAATGTCTGCCTTGTCCTTGAAAACGTGCGATACAGAATTTCGGTCCTTAACAAGAGGCGGATGCACCGTTTTGCAGGTGGATGCGTAGCAATACGCTACTGCCTTGAAAGTGAGGCGGTAGTTTCCTATCTGTAAATCACTTATTTTATTAACGAAATGCTAATTTACATCATTTTTCAGGAAGGGAACGGCGGCCAAATGAGGGGTGCCAAATGGAAGAGTTGACCTGCGGAAGGAGGATTAGAGCCTGCGACCTTCACCTCCGAAGGCGCGACCTTGTTTGCTTGGCCACTGCCGACCCGTATTAGAAGGTGTCAGAGTCAATCGGCTGTCAGCTTGAACGTGAGGCGAAGGCCTCATTCGAAGCCGTCGCAATGCATCTGAGTTGTAGCTCTAAATGAGAAACATTTTGCTCACTAGAAGCCGTAGCAAGCAGAGGTTGCTAGGGGCCATGGGGTGATAGAGAAGTGTCGTCAGAAAGGCGTGCAGAGTTGACACCAAATATTAAACTATTAGGCAATAAGCTGGCATCAATGCATACAACTTTGAGACAACCGACACTAACTGTATCGACGCGACCAAATAAACCATCCTTGGAGGTTTCATCGTGACGAGTAATCACGCCAACTGAGCCTTCGTAAGGTTGCTGTAACGGCCTGTGCACCGGGCAACTCGAATAAATACATACCAACAGGTATCGAGTTCGGTTGGGGAGAGTACCTGTGGTCCGAGTAGACGAGGTTGCGTCGGAGAAGGATTCTGCGTCTACGTAAACATGCTACTACTGCCTGGGCAGTCGTTGGCGTGGTGCACTGGCTAGTCGTAAGGTGGGTAAAATGCCTAGACGTGAACGTTTGCATAATCCATTGAACGCTAGAATTCAATAATTACGGGCGCACTGGGCGAGGTAACCTAGAAGACGTGCCACCAGATGATGGACCGGCGTTCGTCGTCAGTGGAAAGTGGTGACATTTCAGCAAAGACGTCTGAGTTGCTCCTATTCATTGTTCGTCCTGCTTCTGGGCCGCTATCACAGCAGAAAAGCTTATGACGAAAGATGTTAAATTAAGTTGAGAGCCTTATGAAACGTCTGCAAGGAATTTTGGCGCAACCTTATTGTGCTAAACATCCTCTGTGAACCCAGGAATATGGTCTGAATATCTGATTTCTATTCGGCGCCAACGATCGGACTCATCATGCGGTGCATGGGCTGGCGTTTTTTGGTCTTTGACAGGTCAGAATTAATAATGGTTTAGCAAGAATAATTGGCAGTAGTGTATTCCGCAAGTAGTGACCCACCAAACGCTCTGTACCTGGTTTCCGTGTGTCTATTGCGTCTGAATAATACCCTGGTGACTCCCAAATGCTAGAAACCTGCCCTTACAGGAAAGTTTTGATAGCATAATCCAAAGGACGTGCCGCTAGATGAGGCACGAATACTGGTGTGGAGCGCGGTATTGGATAATGCCGATATGGTATTCGAAAATTTTCGTACATGTAGAATGTCTTGGAGTAGGCCGGTTAGTGGAAGCAGACGTTCCACCAAGGTGGGGACGAAGATAGAACAAATGTTCAAACGAAATGTCCCAAGATCCTTAAGTGAACACAGCACGGTGAAACCGAGAATACCGCTCACTTTATTATCGATGATTTGATGCCCTCTAGAATTATCCTGCGTTTGAAGAACTTCAGTTTTATTTTTGCCAAACTCACATTTAACCGGATTGGTTACTATTTGGTTGCTGGACGGAAGTTGTGAAGTAGAGACAAATGTTGAATTTGTTCAACTTCTGTCGGTGATGCTATTATGAAACCGTCGAATTTAACACGCAAAATCCACATCTTGTGTGGTGCCACTAATAAAATTCTGGAACCTCCAGAAGGTGGAAATCCAAGCAGATCATAAGAGGCCCCGACGGCACTTTTCTTGACATCCTTGGCAGCAGCTGCTATCTATAGGAGTGTTTGTCTTAGGCGGCATTCATATTACATTCTCTTGCTGGTAATCTTTTTGACCACCTGTGCGCTATTCGTATCCGGTGGCGCAAAACTGCAACAGTGGAAGGCCATATACTTGACCGATGCAACAACTAGGCACTCTGGAATAGCAGGCAGTTGGGTATATTTGATAAGAGCGTGAGAACGAAGCGTCTAAGGGTGCCGAGCAAATTAAAACTGCTCTGGATGGTCAGTGTTTGTTTAAACAGTCTGCTCGGAAGAACAAATTCGCGTTCAGCTACAGCAGCCTCCTCCTGGGAGTTCGTGGGAGAATTGCAGAATTCGTGCCTTGAAGAAAAGCTGGAAGCAGAAGGATATCCTGTCGACCTGGAGTCAGTCGCGGATGGGAATGCTTGGCGATGCTTTGGTCGTAAGTGTTAGTTATTTTGGAATTGACAGTGGATCAAACACTCAATCTGAATAAAACTCTTTAAGCGGTGAAAGTGGGTTGGATCCATTAGCCCAACTGCAAACTGCCGGAGTTGCTATGAGATGGTCATAAAGATCGATATGACTACGTACCACACCAGCATGCATTGCAAATTCGGCAGAAATATATAAAAGCGTTCAGCACGGGCGTTTCCAGATTCCTTTCATTGTCTGATACAGGAATGAAGTCGGCTTTAGAAATAACAGAAGCAGAAGACAGTAGCCAATACTATTCCAGGAGTTCTTCTAAAGGAGAATTTGCGTAAGCGGAGTTCGTGAGCACCGACTGATTTTCAACTTATTGCCGGTCAGCAAAATGGCATCCGGTGCCGCATTTGTTGGCCTAACATCGGTAGATTGTGTCTATCAGCGCAAAAATCGCCACAACGTGCAGGTTTCTCTGGCCCATGGTTCTTTGTGGTGAAATCCTTGGATCCAACAGCAAGAAGACCGTTGCGTTTGGATGCAATGAGAGCGGACCACCTGCAGCAGTTGCGAAAAAATGCAAACGCGCGGAAAATTACGATCGAACAGGAACTCTATGAAAAGTTCCTATATGAGCTCAGCCACTCCTCTGTTAACGAAAAAATAAATACAACAAAGTGAAAACCAGGTGGTAGAGAAACGAGACAACAGCAGGATTGAATTTATCTTTCGTTGGCCTAAACTCGATCCTGCGGGAGGGGAACCGGTTTTTCCATCATGCCTTCCTTTATGTTGCGGAGGTTGGTTGGGTTAATAACACACTGAAGCAAAAACACAAGTACCCACGAAGCACGATATCACAGGGGCGAGCACACAGCCTGTGGTCTAGTACGACACGAACACACACAGATGTTGGAAACACAAAAAGTTCGGGCTCAAGACTCAAAGCCCGTAGTGGCACGACGAACGGAACAGATCTGCTGCTCCCTTTAATAAGCAGCCACACGGAACAATAAGCGGCGCGAAATACGAACAGCTGGCCTAGCCCCCTAGCGGAAGAGAGAAGACGAACACAGTACTGCCGCGCGTTCATTGGTGAGCAACAAACAGAAGTCAGAATTCCAGTGAGCTCTATCGTTTGTTGGGTGGCCTTGATAGATGTATAGTTTAGTCAATAAAAAAGAGCATTTACAAATCTTTTCGCGGACATGCAAAAATATTTAAACGCGCAATATTTAAAATAACGTCAATTTCGAAATGTTGAAAAGAGAGTAAATTCTTTTCGAAAATTAATAGCAGGAATGAAATCTGTGGCAATAAAACACTAGAATGGTCATCAACCGTAACACTTACAATTTTGCGAGAAGAAATTTTGGTGAATTTTGAATGCTGCCACTGGAGATGACTTTTGTACATTCCCGCGGAGATTACCATCTAATGATGCCTTTAAACAAACGTTGCATTAGCACGCCCCATGGAACAGGACAAAATTTACCCCTTTGAGATAGCCAAGTCTTGTGTCTGTTTTGTTATCACTTGTTTATTTAATCTGCTTGCGCCCCTTATTCCCTTACTGCATCAGTTGTAAATATCTTCGCCCTTTAGGTTTCTTCGTCACCCCTGCACCAACTGACCTTCATTTTTGCACATCTACCCTTAAACGAGGAAGTTGCGTATTACTATTTCCATTAGCATTATTATCCTGTTAACTACGTTCCTGAACCTCCAAACTGAGCGTCTTTAGTAATCTGATGTGAAAGTAGTAACAAAATTGTAATGACGAGCATGTTGTTTTACTCAACGACCACAAAGACTGGTTCGTATGTGCTGTACAAGGGAGGTGATTGGCCGCGCACAGTTACTATTTTCACCAAGATTCTCCACGAACGGAGGTGTTAGGAATTGGGCCCAATTGAGGCGTTGCGGCTCAAGAAATACTAGAGCCAATCAGTCAATTCAAATTTTAGCACCACAGGTTTGACGCAATCGATGGACACCCCGTCGCATCGACCAGTGACGTCCAAAAAAATGTAGAACCACGTACTATCACACGAAATGAGCCAACGTAGAGAGGCTGCAGTGTTGACGGACCACCAACAATAAAGACGAAAACTTAGGTTGAGGTATCTGAAGTAGCCGGGATATACCTCGAAGGTGGCTGATCACTCGGTGGACCGGCACATAGCTTACACATGTGCGAGGATTTTTAGATGGTAGGCATAAGTGCATTCCGTGGGTCACGACGGTGCCGTCAGCTCTTCGGGATGCGCAGCGTACAACGAAACACTAGCTCTTTTGATGTGGCTCATGCTTCCCCTTTAAAGAAGCACCGATAGCTAACAAGGACAGATGGTAATATTTCTTTCCGAATCTAGTTGGCTCAGGCTACAATAGTCGCTTTTATCCTCAACTGGAATCTTTTTACTAAGCCACTGGCTTGTGTGTGGTACTTTGCTGTTCCAATTTGT
>LUCM01008612.1:0-25103 GCA_008360955.1 Fasciolopsis buskii
TGGAAAACCTCTTGCTGCACAAGAAAGAATAGCCAGCGCCCTGTGGCCGTTACTCATTCACTTGGTCAAATTGAACCCCCTCTGTCTTAACAGGCCAAATAAGCCGTCAACCAATCTGTTGCCTTTCGTTCCGTCATCCACCGAAAACAGAAACATAGAATCGTGAATCTATTGAGTATTGTCCCGCGTTACATAAAGATGGCAACCGCCCCCAATATGGCTGTTTCCAATACCTGTAAGCGATTGGTTTCCCGCAAGAGACGTCACACTATTAGGTGTGTCCCCGGTAAGCCAGGACTCAGTGATAAAATTATATCCCAGTTGGAAGACGCAGCAAATCTTTTTAAGTGACTGATTTTATTTGAAATTGAACGGCAGTAAATTAGCTAGAAGGAGAATGCTATGTTGCCGTCGAGTTGGCGTGAGTGGTGGAGTTGCAACGACAAAGAGACGGTGCGCGATGAGTTAATTGCAATGGGAATAGTTGGGTAACCAAGTGGAATCAATTCTATTTTAGAGTACGTTGAGCGAGATAAGGCATAAGAAGGTGAAGGTGGAGAAGAACGAGGGCACCTAGCTTTTTTCATTATACTAGTTGGGGGTAAGCCGAAGCACTGGGGGACCACTGTGGAGGGAAGCAGAAAGGAATTGGGTTTGGGTAAGAATAAAGAGTGGCGGCTTCGGTTCAGGAGGGGGAGGAAGAAAGCCTATTCTGGCTGGGTAGGTGTGGTCGAAAATGAGACATTAGTGGGATACGGTACGGTCCTTGTGTTTCGGCCGAGGCGCTGGAAAGCGGAGGTTGGTGGCATTACCGATATGACGGTGGAGGTATGCTAAATGGGGGCCAAAGACAGCTGTCTCGGGAAATCTGACGCAAAAGCGAAGGTCTTTTTCAGGGAACAGCTGGTGCAGCGCTAGGTCTTTAAGTCTACGTTGCAGGTTTGTGGATTTCTTCCGGCTCGGAATCTCTCTCGGCAGTGACCTTTCGGTCTCCGTGGACAGGGATCTTTTACCGCTTTTGCAAATGCACCGCCCAAATAGATCTTCGGGAGTGGTTTTGGACCACAAAAACAAAATTTAGGAGTCACTAGCCCCAGAGAAGCAAAACCAAAGCACAGCGACAGTAAATTTGTCCAAACGCGCAACCAACCCTTACTGGCCCACAGACACACGTACATTACAGGCCACTCTCAGAAACATTCATTTAAATAACCCACAAAGGTCACAGAAGCGTTCAGCAATTTCTTCGCAGAAAATCTGACGAATGACATCAGGCAAACTACTCCATGTTTGCTACGGAGCCCTAAACAGTGGTTGCGTTTCGTTCGAAGGTAGATTTCAGATGTAGAAAAGATCACAAATTTGTCAAAATCGCAGACCTGACTCACTGCATCCGATTGTCGTCACTCCGGATGCGACTGATATTCTAACTTTCCGCGCCTACGGTTTCAATGTGTCTGCTTAAGGATGCGTTTTACTAGCAAACTGGATACCATTGTATTTATGGCCACTCACAATTGACCACATGTTGCCGCCCTGCCACTAACTCATCATTCATATATATCCCCAAATATTTAGAACTATGGAACGTCTGAAACATTTTAACGCCTACTTTCTGAGGCATAAGCTCATTAGCACAGTTCAGCATGACTTCCTCCAAAAGGAGTCATAATTTATGTATAAATCACCATTCGAACTCTGTTACAAAGGTCGTCAACACTGGGCGATCAGTTATAACAGTCTTTTTAAATATTACGAGGCCTTTCTAAGGCGTTATCCAGTAGGTTAGTCAGTAACATTGAATCCTGCGCAATAGTTGACCCAATCTCATTATGGCCTTCATCACACCGAAGTATTTTAACTGCATAATGTAAATAGCCCATTTTGCAAGGAATTTTATTCACGCAAATACGTGTATGACTGATTGCCTAGGTACAACCAAAAAGGCAGCCAGCGCCGGAAAGTCAGTGATATTAGTTTACCTGGATAGGACAGATCCCATCGTAGGCTGATTAAAAGATGAAATCGTATGGGATCACCGACCCTATAATGTCATTGTTTACATCACATCTGTCATCGAGAAATCAAGTAGTGAAAGTAAATGGTTTCCCCTCCCCCCAGACCAGTAACTAGTGGTGTAATTCCAGGCGGTGTACCAGGCCTTCTGCTTAAACGTCGTCAGGGACGGCGTCCCCTTCCTATTTGCCGATGACACCAAACTCGTTTACAATTTCCAACCTGTGGCTCTAGGCTCTATCGTCGTCGAAATAACCCAAGATTTAACATTCATAAACACTTGGACAAAGGAGTGGGCGATGAAGTTCTCAGCCGAAAAAGATGCGTCCTGTGATACAAGTGGATCTTATCCAAAGAGAGCCGTTTTATAGGTAGTAGAATCATCCCCATAAGCAACAAGGTTCGTGACTCGAGTTTAAAGTAACCCTGCCTCTTTAAATTTTCGGAGCAGGCACCTACTCAAGTTGCAAAAGCAAATAAAATAGTTCGTTTGCAACAAATAACTTTTAGGCTGAACGAGAGTAAACTAAACATCTTCGAAACACACGTCCGACCCGTTCTAGAGTATTGTTCTCTAATCTGTTCCAGCATGAGACAGCGTGACAGACTCCCAACTGAAAGCGTTCGGCGTGTATTTACGAAGCGGTCGGTAGGCAATTCGTCAAGTCTGAATTATACGGAACGGTGTTCAATACTGACTCTCGAAACTATGTGGCTTCGGCGTGCGAAAGCAAACTTAATATTCTTCAATAGTCTCATCAATGATAACAGCTGCATTTCAGCCTTTCAGCTCTGAATCAAACTCCCTACTCCCTTCCAAACACAAAGCTCGTCATCATAACTGACATAGCACAGCCAAGCATTGGAGCGAACCATTTTATTGTGGAACATCAATCTTTGGGAACTTTATTGCTTCAACATTTGCGTCTCCCATCGTCGTCTAACATCGCCTTCAAAAACGAGGTCGGGAAACTACGGACTGCTCAAACACTTGTTCGTATATACGGCCACGATCTCTCAGAGACTCGGGCGTACAAGGTTTGGTCAGGATTGCAATAGTTACTACAATAAAGTCCCCAAAATCTGGATCTCAACCAACAACACTAAATAACATGAAGTTCCGTGATAGCAGAAGGATGCTGGATTCAATGACAGCTATAATCGCGTTTGACCCTTCTTATATCAGACTTCTCACCCCGGATTCCTTTCCCCATAGATTTCTCTGCCCCTGATTTACTCCAACAATATGAAGGATTCTGTCGTTTTGCTGGGTATTGCCGGAACTAGTTTCTCTCGTCGTAGACACTTCATCAGAGAACACACTCTTCCTGCCTACTCATCTTGCCCCCCCTAGTAACCTGCTAACGCGAACCAGGTAGACTCCTTTCCCTTAAGTACCTAGCCTAGTTTCATTTACAAAAAGGGAAAATGTTTCCACGTCACACGGACGATGTGATTCGCTTATGCAACACACAAGTCCACATTAGTAGATTTCGAGCAGCACTGGGTAATGAAAGCAAGACAAATCGTTGACGATGACGGAGCCCTACGTACAGGTCTGCGTTTAACGGCATAAACTAACATCCTCCGTGTGCTTGCTTCTCCTCACTTTTGTTTCTTTAGTCCGTGCGGAAACCCAAATGACTGCGACAGGTTTGCTTCAGCATCTCCGAACGTGGAAAAAAGAGACCACCCCCAGCAGTTGCGAAAAAACATAACGCGGAAAATTAAGGTCAGGCGGAGGAAATATGGAAACTACATATGTGGGCTCAACCATTCCTCTGTTAGAAAAAAGAAAAATCTCTGCTGGATGAGATTGAGTCCAGCAACCAAAGCATGTTCGGGCTGCGAAAGAATGGGCCACCTTCAACAATGGATATGCATGCCATCAGCCCAGACCCGACCCTGCGAAAGGGGAAACCCCATACTGCTCTTGTTCGGTAGATAAGCACCTGGCTGCCCTGTTGGGCGGTCTGGGGAAGTACCGCATCGGACTTTCCACTTGTGCTTCACCACCCACCCCTCTATCTTTCAACATAACCCTTTCCTCCCACACGCACGCCTGGTACGTAAGCTGATGTCTAGAACAACTGCCGTCATTCGTCTTTCTTAACCATCCATGCACGCTTTCTAAAACTACTATGTGGTACAAGTTACCATCGTCCAGTTGAAACACGAAATACAGATCCCAATATTCTTATACGTCTCCCTTCTTTCCTATCTATGACTTCTCGTGGCAAATCCCGTCCTAGCATCCAGCCTATGCTGCCATTCGCGACTCGTTCAGTTATACCCTTTCCTGCCGACTGGAATTAGTATACATTGGTGGTTGGCCACATGATCAGTTATAATCGATTCCCTGCAGCAGGTACACCAGGCGAGTTCCACAAACAGAATGAATAGGGACTTTATTCCCTAACCATTGTGCTAGCCGTTCTATCGGACCACTGTGATCTGCATCTGCGAAGATGTCAGAAGATGTAAGAGGAACGCATTACAAATAAAGTCCATGCGGCCCAGGACTGACTGTGCCATATACCCTACAGGGAAAAAGCAGACGGTGTTTGTTGCACGTCTTCAAGACAGTCGTCAGGGCACTGTAATCTTTGTAAGAAACTGAATGTTATCGCTGTTTCCATTTTTTGTTTACTCACCTTAACACCAGCTGGAACCAATTCCAGAGTGCCTTCTCCAGGCTTGCCAATGACCACAGATGCAACGCAACCTCTCGCCGAAAGCTCTGCTCCATCCTTTAAGCTGGTTGCCTATCCCCTACTATCTGGAACTGACGCTCCAGTACCTGGTCGCGTAACTCTAAGACAACCAAGGTCACGCGAATGGCCACCCCGAATGCCTCATCTTAGATGAACCATTGCGATTGGCAAAAACTTTGCTTGCACTACTGAAATGCGGCGCAATTCCGAATTCTCCAGACCCTTCGATACCAAACAAGGACAACACAGATCATTCGCGGCAAGTTTATTGAAAGATTTATTGTAAGTCCCACAAATACCCAATTACTTCCCATCACACATCACTGTCCGCTCCAAGCCGCTTATGTCCAATGACCATTCACGTTTCTCCTTCCACTGTTCTTTTTATAATTTAGTCCCATAAATTTTAAGACGCAATCTTGAAGGTTTCCCGCTGTTTCATCTTCAGAAGCATTTTGTCTCATGTATGCTTTCAATTACGAATCTCTGCCCACGCCATTTGACATCCACTGTGGTTTTGAATCATCTCTGTCACGATACTACATCCATATTGATCTTCATCTTTGCCAAGTCACCGTCTTTGTTTTGTAGGAACCCGGCCAAATGACGATGTCCTCCGTTGTTTCCTAGCAAAATTTTGCGTCTGCGATATGCACCTGTGAGGCGTTTGAACATGGACTGACTCGCGACTCATAGTCAGCCCCAGAAGGTTTTGGTGAAGGATTATCTTGCTTTCTTTTGAAAGCTGGGAAAATGGGTTTTAGATTATGATATTGCTGGTTATTTTCATGACAGCACACGCACACTGTACGTTAACGACTGAATTTGTGTTTTCTGTTTGTCCACGTCATGTAAATTTGATCTTGCCGTAGGAGCATGCCTCTCGGATGTCGAGAAATCTACACATCATTATAAACATGCACATTTTGTATGCGCCTTATACTACAATAATTACACTTAGGTTTGTTTGACTTTATTTTCAGTCGTGTGTTTTACCCACTTGTTGTTATTTTTTTCTTAGATGGTATAATTGTTTCATTCGCTTTCCGAGCTTATTTTACGTCCATAACTGATACAACCCCATTCACCCACCAATTACTCTGTCTTCTTGTCGGATTTTGTTACCCTCTTCGCACTTATGGTGATGGTACTAAACAGACTTTTTGTTATTAGAGATACTTTTCTGAGCATTCTGGGAGCTGCTCAGTCTTTAGTGTTGTGCGTGAACCATTTTCATCCCGGTCCACAGACACTATTACCTGAACCACTTACAGGGTGCCCCTTCATTTCTTTTTCTGCTTCACCAGGTAAACCGACTAGATGAGGATAAGCATTTGAGTTGGATCCAGTGTCCTAATGCATCTGTGCTTGTGAGCGGGCAAAAATGGATCCCCTTCAGCACGCCATTTGACGGGAAACCACGCAGGATTTAACGTAATTATAGCCTACCATGATTATCCCCGGGACGACGCCACGTGGGTGCCGTACCAGGTATTCCTCTTAGACGTTCCACCAGTTATCGTGTGGGCTGAAATACTGCCGTGCCCAAAGGGAACAAAATGCTATCTTTCCTGCAGCCTCAATTTTTGCTTCCATTCACACCTCTTCTGAGTAAATCCGCCTATTTTTATTCTGTGTTTGCGTAAGTCCCCCAGCGCGGATTGCGGCCAGATCCACCGCCTTGGCGGAATTGTATTAGGCGGTTGGCTTAGCTCCGGCGGCGAGCGGCTAGTTTCGCGGATCACAACCGGAATCACCTCCCGGAGGTACTTTTAAGGTTACTCGTCAACACTCTGTTAGGTCAGTCCATCATCACCGTTGTGGTTAAGTAATTACTGGCTTCAATCTTTATGTGCATCCTAGTGAACTGGCATCTCACTTCTCTAGTCCATCACCATTACCACCGCCTTTGCTCTTTATCGTACCAGAACAAGTTCAGGCATGACTTCTACTAGCTGTTGTCTTTAGAAAGCAGGGCTTTCAGACATTTATTCGAAAGTCCTTCAACTTCAGGTTGATGTGCGCCAGTTCTCTGAAACTTATTCTATACCCCACGTTTTTGCTTCAAACGGCTAAAGATTCCCGGATGACATCCAAATAAAACATGTCTGAATTTAAATGGTAATGCTCTTTTACGAACCACCAGTCAGTTACCCATCCAAGGGGTCCATCAGTCACATTCTCTATTCTTGTCTTCCTCTCTATCACCGTTCAGTCCTCATTAAATTTTCCTAGAAGAGTCTGCTCGTCTGGCTTGCAGCACGTCGGTAGTTCAGCTGGAATGCATTTTTATTCTTTTTTCCCAGCCCTGTCCTTCTTTACCTATTTGGAACCAACCATTTCCATAAGTGGTTCTTGTGGAGCGGCCTGTGTTACGTGCCAAAACGTGGTCAGCGGACCACTGGATGGAATTATTACATTCTCCTAAGCCTCTAACCTCGTAACAAGGCTCACGTGACTTCATTCCATGTTAGCGCTTGCTTCACGCAAATTTGCACCTCTGGCACGTAGACGTTTCTGTTTTATGCATAATTGCACACCGTGGCCGTGCATATCGCATTTTTCTCAGATGCTTGCAAGAAATAATCCATTATTGCTGGCCCTGACGGTTTTAAAATTAGAGTGGCAAAGCAGGAGGATGGGAATGGAGGTGCAAGATGACTGATTGGGGAAGTGAAGGGAAACTGGGAGGAAAAAGCCCCAGATGTCTCATGTAGTTTACATGCGAGGTCACCAGAGTAGTCAAGAATGACAGAGAATTTAGGGGAGCAAGTATCTCAAGAAGAGGCCTCAGCGAGACCAAGATGTTTGGCTACTAGTAACGGATGAAAGCAGGCGTTTTGAGTTGCATCAAACGAAGCGCTCTTTTAATGTGTTTATATTTAGTGAACATTTGTTGTTTTTCTGCTGAAAAAGGTATTGGAAGGTGGACGTGCGCAAGCGGCGCTAGCGGAAAAAGCACGATGGCATGCGCAATGGAATTACTGGGGGTAATCTGGATTGCTCCACTTGCAGGGATGTTGACTAGAGCAAATCCTGTCCCTAAGAACAATGCAGGCAAAGTTAGAAACAGATGCGCAAAAGTCTGAATTAAATGAACATTGATTCCAGGGAAAAAGGCTAGGAAATAGCAAACACTGTCACCGTCGGATTGACCGTGGCACCAAAATGTTTCTGGATTGGAATGGAGGGCTTTTCGGCTCTAGGTTTGGATGATGCCACGTTATTCTGACTGGAGAAATTGCTGATTACCTATTCCAGGTAATGTGCACCTTTGATTGCTCTCCAGTTTCGTTAGTCTATATCTTGTCGGCAAATCTCTCTACTGAAATGGCACGCCGTCCTCCCCGACAGTCGAAGACCGAAAGACAGTCCTATTACTTGCCGATAGAGGATGCTTGGTGTTTGTGAATAAACTTCCGGTCTTTTTTTTGAGGTCCACAGTGACAGCAATTCCGCCTGTGCCAAAAACTATGGCAATATAGTTCTTTTTAGAGCACACTTGTCGACGAAAATGTTTTGGAAGCTTGATGTGTTTTTCTTCCTGTCTGGATAAACGTAGTAGCTGAGCCAAGTTTGGAATCATCACTCACCTAAGTTTGCCAAAGATTTGAGCACCCGCCTTTATTTTCTTTCATCCCCGGTCCGGCTGGCAAGTCAGACCGCAGAGTCGTTTTGCTGAATGGATTCAACAACAATGCACGTTTAAAGAAGTTACCCACATGTGATGTTTTCAGAAACAAGCAAAACAGAAATAAATGGCAGTTTGAAGAAATTTTATCCTGCAACTTGATATGTGCTGGTGATTCAGCCTCGGTGCTGCGGCGTTTGTGAATTTAAATGTTTTTGATAACACCGGAATATCCTTGCAACCAACATAAAGATGCCGAGAGTAGAAACTGCCGTAAGTGAAAGTTCCTCGTTGTTATCCTTGTGCTACTGAGTAGAACCATGAGCTTGCAATACTCCGTTGTAACGAAAGGCACTTCCGGCAGCCACTTGCATACATTCAGAAATGTTACGTTGTTGAAAAATTCTTGTAAATGCCGATGACAACGGCTTTCTAAAGAAATATGGAAGCGTTTGAAATTGGACGATCACTTCTGCCGACGGCTGATCTGCTGAATGAGACATAGACTACAGTCACCCAGATCAGCAATGTTGAGCAGTCAACCACCAAGATCACCCCATCCACGAAAAATGTGGTTGGACGAGAGCTTTTTCTTTGTTCCTAGTCGATAAGAATCAGTTAGGTATAAAAGTTTGCCTCTACGGTCCCTTCCGCCAATCTTTGAAACAGCTGTAGTGGCAATTTTGCGCTAAATGTTATGCACTTTTGCATGACCCGCTTGAAAATCTCACAACAAATTTCAGAGAACTCGCTCAGTGTGCCAAATGGGCGGAAGGAATTTGGTAAAACCGAATTTTTAAAGTAGGCTGTCCCTGCACAAACAAACATACTGACACACAATCCACCAAGAATGGTTATTATTGTATTTCAGCTAGTAGTTCTACTTTTTACTTTCAAGCTGACCTGGATGCGTGAAAAATGAAGGGTTTATTTACATTTCTAGTAATAATGGGCATAGAAAGAACCGATGACCACTGGACTTCCGAAGCTCTAACTGGGATGCTATTTGGTCTATCCAATGTAAACCGCATGCCTAGTGGTCCTTAAGATTGTCAGCCATTTGTGTGTCAAGTACAACGACGGACCTGTATCAGGTGAACCTTAAAAGGATTGTCTCTTATGGCGACTCATCAGAGGCCGCTCCGTAACATCCAGATCACTGACATACACGCAATCAACTAAAGCAGCTGAAACATTTCCATCATCAAAGACTCAAAAAGAAATGACCGTAAAAGATGCTTGCTTTGAATTTCTCTTAGAAAACACGATCCGCTCGGCAAAGGCCGTTTCTGGTGGAAGAACATTCCGTGATGTTTAAAGTTATTCTTTAGGGCTCAGCAGCAAAAAGTTAAGTTACTGGTTACGTCTATCAGCCTCCTTTGCCTAAACCTAAGCTAAGGTATAAACCATCTTACTAAACTTTGATGCACGCCAATATATTCATGGTCTCTATCTTCAGGTTGCCCGTGGACCTCCTCAAATTGTGGACGATGCAACGGCTGTTCCCTCATCGATTAACATACTGGGAAGGACCTCTAAAAATCCAACCAAAGGGTGAAGATTTTTCTGTTCAACCCAAAGTGAGGCGCCGTTGCTGCTCGGAGCTACCTAAAGACCACTGGCTGTTAATACGCACTGAAGACGCCGCCATCAGATCACTGTCCAAGGTCGCTTTACCAGAGGTTCTTGCACAGATCCTGGCCTTCCAAAGTACACTTGCCGCCAAAAATTGTTATTACTTACGGTTTACGCGGAGCTTCACGTTGGTTGATGGATGGTTGAGGATCCACATAATATGATGCCCAACACCAAGCAATTCCCCATCCACGGTCATTTATGCCAATTCCATGAAGCCTGTATCTATTTTTCAACAGATTACGCAGTCAGTTTTATTTTGAAAGGTATTATACCATGTGGATATGGATGTACTTTCACCTTGTAAACCACTAATGCTTTAACTTGCAAAATATAGCCAACTGAAACAGGTTCAGTAAATTTGTTGGCAGTTTTGGCAGCCGTTATATTCCTCGGTGGTAAACTGATGCTCACATAGAGCAAGACTTAAGCAATTAAAGGTGGTTTCGAGGCTGCAGTAGTTATTTCAAATATTGCTTCCATCAGCGGCCGACTTGAACTTGTAAAACGTGATTCTGGCTGAGTGTGAAGTGTCGGTATTTGCACCGGTGGGTTTCAGCAATTAGCCAACAACAGTCATCTTTCCTATCAAACTTTCCCCAGCACAATGCTGTATGTCCTCAGATGTTTTCCTGGTGATCTCTCCTTAAGGCCGCCAAATTGACACTAGAAAACCCACTTTCTATGCCTTTCTTCCGAAGCCTAATTCATTAGGAATATTAGTTTTTGAAATACCAGCTTCTCTGATGGGTACAGCCAACTCGGCCTAAATACAAAAAGTAAAAACTAGACTTTAGCTCCGTAGGCAACCCTTTAAGGATGACTTTAGGAGCGGTTGCTTCAAAATCAATGCAATGGAAAATAAGCACCTTTAAATGGAAAGCTTTATCAGGGACCGCCTAAATTTCCGAGCGACAACCTGACTTCTATCCATCTGTAGACCTCCTATTTTGCAGGATATCGTGGAATTGCGGAGAAGAAGAGAAAAATTAGAAACCAGTATGTTTTGAGCTGCTTTCAAAATTACTAAAGCCAGTTCAGCAGATTCCACTTTTTATCACTGAGCAGGCATTTACAAACAGATCTAAAACTTCTCAGAGTCACTGACTGCTCCGAAATCGGAACAAACTAGAGCTGAAATATTCCCGGAAATGTGAGCTACACAAAGAATTTTACATCCTGAAGCTGCAAATAGCATTTTAGCAGCTCAAAACACTTTCATGGATCATTCTGTCCACTCACAAAAGGTTGAAAAGCCTATGTTGGTCACACTGACATGAGTTGTCCCCAGGTCCGGATTTAATTTGAAATTTGGGTCGCTGCAGTTTTGCGCTTTAAATCGTTTTCAACCCTTTTTTCACCATCGGTAAATTTTTTTAAAAGAAGCTAATGGCTAAATAAATAGTTACCATGCCGCTGTCCGGTCACTTCAAATTGGCATGCTATTATACATAATGCGCTGAACGCACGACCTTTATCTTCATAAAATCTCGCTAAGCTCAGGCTTTTGCATATTCTTTAACTGTAACAATGATGTACACCTCAGGTGTTTGGTCGCTGGTTGCCGCTTATTTTGATTTCCCTGTCTGACCGTCTAACTTCAGCTTGTTAGCCAACTAGTGGCCCGTCAGACAATTTCACTCGTGGGTGGCATTTCTAAGCCTAAAGACATGTTTTCCGAAGCTCTCACCCAAGTACGGAAAATAGTAAGTGCTCACTTTTCCGCAAGGACCTAAAACTTAGACTTAGAGGCAGTGCCACAACGTTTCGCAAAATTGATGTTGATCTTGCGAATCTAACGGAACATTTCCTGTGAAAGGTAACTCCGTTTTGCCATCCCACCGAATCCATCACAGGTAGGGCATCCAAGATTTGTTGGTAGCCGGTTCCTTTCCGAGTCCGTTATCTGGAACCAACAGTGAAGCTGAAATGAACCCAAATATCACAGCTTTCAACACCCCCTAGCGTGCTCTTATGGGTGCCCTCAAAACTACGTTGCCTATTGCCTTTGGAATAACACATAACCAATGTTTGACGGGGTGTCCTTGGAACCATTTTTGACATTTCACATGAAACGTCTTCCAGCTTCGGAAGAAATTTGCAGACATGCAACCTGCCAATAAGAATTTGAGCGTCTGTTGGTCCATGATTTAGAACATCAAAATACCGGGTGGTGGAACTTCTCCAGGGCAGTCTGCCTCCCTTTACTCACGCGGAAATCTTGCCTGGCAGGAACTCATCCTACCCACAGTTATTTATGAACTGTCATCACAAGAGGGTGCCATGTCCCGACACACCCGCCGAATAAGCGCAATCGTAGAGTGGCGGCCGTAGACCTGGGTCCGTTGAACTCTCCACCTGTATGATGTCCGAGATTTCTCGCCTTCATATTTTGTGCTGGTAAAATAATGCAGCCACATCAAATTACCGGTTGGCGTCTTCTGGAATATGTCTTTGTTGTTTTAAAATCTATTGGTTTCCCAGAAGCACCGAAAATGAAACTTGTCACTCAGAATGAGCCATTTTGCCAGCCCCTTGCCCGTTGTAAAAACCTGATAAGCTGTATTAAGGAGAGGTCGAACAAGGAGTGAACTTGGGTACAGACGGCTTTTAGGTCCCTTGTATAGCATCTAATCATGGGAATCAAACTAATGAGTTTGAGGGAGCTCTTGCAATGCAAAAACGCTTGAGGAGGTGTGCTACAATCCATGGGTCGCTAGATGGTCGCCTTTATTTGGTACAAAACAAAGATGTACGCCATATGTTTTACTGCCAGTTATGGCGATGGCCTGAGTTGCCAACCCAACATGAAATTCGACCGGTCGCCAACTGTGAATTCTCGTTCCATGCAAAACGGGATGAAGACTGCATTAATTCCCTCCACTATCGCCGAACTGAAAGTCCAGTTCTTCCATCGACCATGGTCCCGCGGAATGAGAATACCGGTGGTAACGAGCAAATTTCTGGTCCTCACCAAGACATGGGCGACTCGGGTGATCCGTACGCAGCGGTCTCACGATTTCTTCCCCATCCCTACTGCTCCGGCTATTTCTCAGTGTATCATCCCCGTCAGCAATCTAGTTTGTCCGCACTCTTTAATAGTAATGATAACAATAATCTATATTTCTCGATTTGCGAGAGGCTTGCGCAAGGCAAGATCAAATTTTTGCAGGGATGCTGCAGGAGAACTCTGAATAACAGAAATCAGAACGGATAATGGGATGAGCGTACCCTTGGGTTTTTCGGTAATTATGTTGGAAAGTAGAACCAGATGCTGCAATTAATGGGGAAAGCACAAGAGTGTTAGTCATAAATCAAAACCAGAAACCAGTTTCACGAGACCAAACAGAATTTTTGTGACTGTTTGTGAGCGGCAGACTGTGAGTCATTTCGTGTTTAATTACATTAAATTTCCTTTACGCTGACACACACCATGACCGCAGATTAATGGCCGACGTCGAGATATGGCAGGAGTTGCCAAACGGCAAAAGCGTCACGTAACGAAGGGAAACGTCGAGTTAAGGAGACGGTGGAAGTACGGTGGCTGAATGGAAGTAGTGAATACCCGGCGGAAGCTATGCAAAATGAATAAGATGGTAGCATTTAACAACTAACAGAATGCTGAAAAAGGCGAAGGAAAACTGTCAGTTTTATCAGAATATCTGGAGGATATTTCAATAAGCTTTTTACACGGAGGATATGGAACTCCCAAGACTACTAATTGTAGTTATATGTGGCTGGCTGTTGGATGAACTGAGAGGCGTGTTGAAGTTCCTCGTTGCATTTCTTAAATAAAGTTGCCAAGAATTTCCTCTATGGTGTTATTTTGTTGTCGCAGCTATTGATCGCGGCCGGCAATACGGGTGGGGAATTTGATATGCGCGAGCCGTTCCGGCTGTGGTGATACCCGTGTTTTGCCCAGTCGTGTAGATCCATCTGAGTTTGGATATCCAGGGAGATCAGCGGCGCAGTTTCGGGTGAACGCGCCATTACTCCGGTGCCTGATCTGGCTGGCAGCGTCCCAGCAGAATTGAGGAGTTAGCATATTTCGAGTTTCCCTTACGAGGACGGAACCGACAACAGCGCGCCTAGTCTGGGTGCGGGAGCTGAAACACAAAACAGAGTAGACTGGCTCGAGTGCCAGCTTAAACTTATGTTAAGTATTGAACCATCGACAGTAGACCTGAAACGTAGTGCTTCCATTGCTTGAAATTTAGTAACTAGACCTGAGCTGCGGTAGTAGTTTTAGGGTACTTGTAGGTTTGGGGTCACCAAGAATGGCCTATTCATTGTTTCGAAGCCAGTAAAGAAGATACGTTGACATAAGCCGGGTAGAGTACGCAGGCTGGGGATGTTTAAAGTCACGAAGTGTGGTGAGCGCATTGGTCTACCAATTATTGTGTTGACATTTTGGTGAACCCACATTGGGAATGGCCAAATGGTTAGCCGCCTGTGCCAATGATAAAGAGGGTGCATCCACTACAGCGCGGAGCATGTCAAAGAATGTAATGATATGAACGTGCGAGAACCTGGGGTAATAAAAGGCAAAGATGAATTCCAAGAATCCCGGATGGTGAGTGCAGAGAAGACTCGGTCATGAACCAGAAATCTAACCCATGTTCGTAGGCCTCGTTTAGTTCATCTTTGGCTGGTGTCAGTTTAATTAAGAGCGGGACACCTAGTAACTTTGCAAGCTGGGCTTCGAGCTAGGTTAAATTTGGGCATGATCCCTGGGAACTAGAGAGTTCGTCCCGCAGTTTAGAGGAAGCAAATATGAGGAATTTTGTCTCAATTAAGATTCGGTCAACTTTAAGCATAAGCATGAAGATAATGGGGCAATATTCGAGATGGGGCCTAGAATAAGAATTGGGGGCGATTGGCATGCAACCGTGAGTGCGGAAAGCCTTCAAGATCATTGCAGCGGTTCTTTTAGCTACGGCGGTTTGATGGCAGGCCTGCTCATGGAAGTTAAAAGAGCAGGAACATTTGGGCCCTAGGTCCTCAACCGTGCGTTATACGGAAATGGGCATGCCGTTTATAGGGAGGGAGCCCAGGGAAGCATGGCATTAATGATATTAGTGTACTCATCAGAAAACTTCGTGAGCCACTTCGAACACCACTTATCCAAATACCGTAGATCTTTACTGACAAGCGCAAGTGTGGGGTTAAAGGAACCAACTTTAGGGAGTGTACTATTTCAATGTCATCGGCAAACAGGAACAGTTTGCCATGACAAATAACCTTAAAGATGCATGTAACATCAAGATAGGCTAAAAATTCATTTCTTCCCTTCTTTTCGTTCCTATCTTCTTACCTATCTCTTCCCGTCCAACTCGCTCGCAATCACACCGATTTTTGTGGCTGTTTATGGTCGGTTCGGTGTATTACCCCTGTTTGTCTTGTCCCTGTGCTCTTTATTTGATACTTTTTACGGATATTTGGTACATTTACGGGCATGGTTCTTGTGTATATAACTTTAAGCTCATGAATAGTACCGTAGAATTTGCGGAACAGTTTTGTTTTTTCTCGGACCTTGCATCAGTTTGGGCTTCGCGTTACTTTGATGTTTTGAAGTGCTATCCAGAACGAGGGAAGTCCATTTTTCGCGAATCGCACTGTGAACCACCGATCGACTTCACCCGGACCAACACTCGAACGTTTGGTCATTATAGTACAATTATTGTATAGCAGAAATAGAAGAGGACCAAGGACGCTGCCCTGAATAGCCACACCGGTAATAGCACAAGGCTGGGGATAACAACCGCTAATATCGACTACCTGAAAGCAGTCAGAAGGGTAAGACGATGACCAAGATAAGAGTGGGTTTCCTATTGCATAAGTCTTAATTTCGGCCAGGAGTCGGAAGTGAGAAGCGCGGTTAAACGCCTTTGACGGTTCTAGAATATTGTGTGAATCGACCGGTGGGGATCAGCAATTTTGGTAACTATGTTCAGGAAGCCAAGCTGACAGGTGACACAAGATCGGCTCCTCAGGAAACCGTTTTGGAATGTATTGATCAGACTGTGAGTAGTAAGGAAGTTTACCAACTGCTCTTTGACAACTTCTTCCATAAGTCTTGATAGAACTGGGGTGTGATTAACAGGGCAATATTTCTCGAAGTCAGGCACAGAACCAGTTTTGCGATATGGAATGATAATGACGGCCTCCTGCCGTGAAGGGAAAATGGTGCGAGATATTGAGAACGAGAACAGAATTAGGAAGAGCAGGGGAAGATCTGGACCAGCGATGTGAAATAAGACTGTCGGAGTGCCATAAAGCCCCAGCCTACGAGGTGCCTCGACACATTCCATCACTGTCGTGATGCCGGTAACTTCGAATAAAATGGAGGATAAGCTAACCGAAGTCAGAATGGGGTGGTTTTCAGATTGTAGCAAATGACAGCAGAAGAGAAATATGTACTGAATGTTTCCGCGACGTCTACAGGAGACTATTTGTAAGGCGTTGAATATGATAAAGTTGGGAATGGCCGAGGAGTTGGTCTACGAAAAAGCTCAGAAAATATAGGAAGTTTTCCGAAATGGGTCAAACGGCCCAAGGGCTAATATTTTCAGCGTTCTGAACTTTGGTCAAGATACAATAAGAAATTCTTGTTGCAAGCGGTTTGCTTGCATTAGGAGCAGGAAGTCTTCTATTTTACTGAAGGTTTTCTGAGCCTCCAAAAAATTCATTTGGAGCTGGAAAACCTTACGAGATATCTGAGCTTTATGATAATTGACCGGTGTAGATAGATGACTGATTGTAAAAATAGGTTTTGCGTAAAGATTGTCTGCCGCATTTTGCGGGCCGGGCGAGAAACTGGATCTGGACCAATCCGAGGTTCGCAGAGCTTCAAGGATTTTGTCCAAACGAGGAGATATATAGGAAGAGGCGGTATGGTCCTTACACATGGGTGGGGAAGGTTTGTCACAGAGAGGGAGGCTACACTTGAAAAGCTTATGGTCACTCTTAGGGAAGGGTTTTGGTACTGAAACATTAACGTCCTGAGTTCTATGCGCAAAACCTGTCTAAAATTTTATGAAGCTTTGTGTTAGTGATCGCACACTGACTCCATCTTTCTGCGTGTCTTTCAAGAACCAGGTCCAGTAGGGCTGGTGTGGCGGATAAAGAGAACTTGGTGAAGAGAAACTTGGTGTGCTTATGAACATGCAGCATTTGCTGGGTTAAGCTTCTATAATGAATTAAGCATCCCTAGGCTCAAATCTCAACATACCCCATGACACGCTATGGTTGACACCCAACACCCATGAGTCAACGAGGTCAGTGAATAACTGGAACTTGCGCGCAGCCCCTTATGGACCTACTGCTCCCTTAAACCAGTCACTCGTCAATGTGGCTGCTGCGTTTCATAATCCATCCATGAGCCACCCGACCTCCCTACGATGCCTACCTTTCCTCTTGGATGGATCCCTGTGCCCCATGCACAAAGTGGCATGAACTCACCGGCTGTTTAGAATTCATACTCCGCTGCTTCCAATGCTCTTCTTTGGTCTGCAAACTGTAGTAAGCCGAAAACCATGGCTATCCTACCAGTTAAATCCACTAAAGCCCGAACAACCTCCGGGCCCTCTCACCAGGCAGCGAAAAGCAGCCTAACGTAATTGTCACTCCGACATCCATCAACCGCTTTTTTAGTCCGTCCGCTTTCTTCTTGTGTGTCTTACTTTATAGAGCGTCGCCAAACCATGCAGGCACCCGTGGTGCACCGCCGCAAAACTTTCCCTTAGCCGCCTTCACAAATTCTAAACGCCCTCTTGCAGTGTTTGGATACTCTGTTTAACATTACCATTCGCTTTATTAATCGATGAGCCACACCTGTGTAGAAATTCCTTGCGAACTCTCAGTAGTCTTTTTCGGTGCTAGATCTACGCTGAATAAATATGAACGATTGAAAACCCTGGTCTTAACACCGAACACAGATATGGAACCTAGCACACTGAGCACACTCGCTCAAATCCAATAACGCGTTTAGTTTATGACCTTTTCAGCTCGAATAGGACTGACCGAGCTGCTAATGGTTATGGCGTATACGCTAATCAGGGCTTCCCAACAAACCCCTCCCGTCATCCAAAATTCGATATATTGCATAAAGAGCCTTGGATTTTGGTCAAAATTCCATAAACAGTATTGCATATCGGTTGAATCTACCGCCTACCTGGGGGCACTAGTGAGAAACTGTCGTTGCTCAGCAGCACCACTAAATATCCTCCTTTGCTGTAATCAAGTATTGTTGGAGAATTTAATACCCCCAAAATATGCTGGTCTGCTCTATATTAACCGCCAAAGTCTTTAGAATTCTTTGCGAGGGCGCACAAAGCAGATTAAGTGCGGCATGTTTCCACCGTCGCCGGTGGAAAAATGTCCTTGATCTGACCGTTAACCAAGGAGTTCCACTTGTTGCGTTCATCGTTAAAGGTATCTTCCCAAACGGCAACCTCAAAATGGTAGCTTGTAATTTTCCCTCCTTTACCCAGTCCCATTGCCCGAACCAGAAAACAAATACCCTTCTCGATTAGACTGGAAATTGCTCTCGTCATTCATATGCCAGCGGAATTGGTGTGTTGTTCCTTACGGATGGCCCTTCGTGACCTACATATGTTCGTTGTCCTGCAGATAATTTTTATTAAATTTCCCCCCAGCCCCAAAGGCAACGGTTAGACTACAACTCCAATGTAGATGCTTGAATTCACATGGTCCACACTCACGTCGAGGTGCTTTTCCGTTCTTACTGGGTTGTATCGCCAAACAAGGATTAACCCTAAAGCACACGAGGCCAAAGAGCTCGGCCACTAACAGAAAATTCAAAAGCCTTCACTTACAGCTAAATCGAGGAAAACCGAGCGCCGGGGCCCAAACTCGCCAAAGAAGCATGACCATAAGCTACCCTCCCTTCTGACACAGCGAAAGCTTTTTTAATTTTTTGATTGTTTTCCCATTCCGGAAAAAACCATCTATCCCTTACTATCCACCAGTTTACACATTTCTTCATCCCGATGATCATATTAAATGTGACTCATTTTCAAATTAATACGCAATTTTAAGCTTTCACACTATCTTGGAACTGATGGAAAATCTCCTACCGCGTTTCTAAGTAACAGTCCGGTCTTGCTACTCTTTTGCTAAATATTTTCACTATCTCCGTGAGTTTCGGGTCCGTACCTATACCAGTGAAGCCCTTGGCTAATCACGCAGTAGCGCAAAAATAGTCTGCAAAGGGCATATGCAATTACCGGCCCCTCGGATTATATTTTAGAAAAGATTATAAGAGAACAAACTGCCGGGTACTAACCGGATCTAAAGACCCCTGGCACTAGATACCGCGGATTTTTAAGGCCCTGCTCATCTTCTGCCCTCCACTGTGACTCTCTAAACCTGATCACACCTGAAATTGGCGAGAGAATGTTCTCAGTTATACCGTCCTCTGACATGGCAAGGGCATTTTATAGTGTTCTTATCTCGTCCGTTAACCGGAGCAAGCCGCCTCGGTTCCGCTGACTCTCCGCCTAGTGGGCTCACTTCTATCTAAGTCAAATTCGGCGATCGTTCTCACCAACGGGCCTGTAGTCAGCAGAATCATTCAGGGTAGTGTTCCAAGACCGCTTTTATTCCCCATGTACATAAATTGCATTCTTTGCCTTGTTACGGCATAACTTTCTGCTTACAGACGAAATCAGAATACCAAACAAACCTGAACCTCATGCAATAGCGTGCACCGGCAAAAACATCTTTGGGGTCTAGATCCAGTTGGTTGCCTGTGGTGGAACATGGAGTTGTTCCTCCGGATCGCTTGTTTAACCAAACATCGACCGCCCAGCGCGGTTGCCACTTTTGCGTTGTTCACCCACGCCCTGTTCGCACGCTTCTATCAAACATACTCAACCTGCTACCGCTTCCGACTGTCACTCCCTTGCGCCGTTCAAGTGTCAGGGTTGCCAGCATTGCAATCGTGCAGAGTCCAATAGGAGTGGCGCACTGGTGATCACAACAGTTAACGGTAACGAAAGGAAATACGAGATCTGCTTCAGGATAACCGGTTCTACACGCTGGTGCTTTCAATCGATCAATAAAATATTGGCTAGAAATCTTGAGGCTATTGCTCAGAGAATCTGAGCCACTTGTGGATTTCCATTAGCGGAACACCAAGTTCTACTAGATCAGTGGTATCTGATCTTGGTCTAGATTACTTAACTGTTCCAAGCCTACCAGCTTCCAAGCGGCAAAAGCTAAGAAGCACATAGTTTTATCTTCAGATTCTTGCCTCCTCGGTGGCTGGGATATACCAATCCCTGAGCATTAGTTTTTGATTGTCTCGTGTTCAACAAAGGTTTCGTTGGAGCATGCAAAGAAAGCTCGCACTGCCGCTTGCCGGGTGGTCCACGCATTCGAGTTGCAAAGAACGCGGCCTATTCCCAAGCCGAAAATCACCACGGTTTAGCCGACTAAGAATAAATCCGATCTTCGCCTACTATCTTCCTCAAAATTATTCAATTTCCACCGCGCCACTCATACATCTGCATGAATGCTACCTAACTCCTCGTGTTTTATACAGCTCACGTAATTTGTTCCTATTTCAAAATTGCAATGTTGCCTTGAGCTTTACTCCCTGTGAGGCCCAAAGTTTGGAACACACCCACATGCATCACCAAACGGACTTCAAATCCATAGTTTGGCTCTGAATTGGGCAAGCACTTATGAATACCCGCAGTTACCTGCTTGCTTATCATTTACTTGAACATGAGGAATATAAACACGGTATCGACCCCAAAAGCATTTTTTCGATGTACAAAATGCATCCCTGCCTCCAAGTTGACTCCTGTCATGGAATATCAAGACCAGTTCTCATCATGCTTATCCGTTTTCTCCAACAATGGCTTAGCCCGACAAATTCTAACACTAACCTGAGCCTGGCATTTCTGCCAGGCTGACAGGTTTATTTAACTTGAAACAAGTCTATAAACAAATTTACACGCCTGACTATCATTGACCTAAAACTAATGCTTGCAATCATCGCCTAATAATTACCCCGGGACGTTTGTTGAAACCGTCCCATTCCGCATGCAGCATGTGGAATCATTTGATGCCTCATTCTATGATTTCCCCTCTTCCATTTCTCATGTAGGCTGCGGCACTCCTATCTCAGCAGGATCCCACCATTCTGGTTTTGGTGTCATTTTAATAAAATGAGAGCACCCTGGCCCAAGGCTCAGATATACTGCCCTAGGACGGACAAACACGATTCGCTTCCCTGACCGTGTTAAAAAAACGCTACTGGTAATCTGCATGACTTACCAACGAAAACTGGCATTCCCTGCCGCAAGACCGCATGACAGCCGATGCTTTTTATTGAACTCCCCAAGGCTGACGTGCCGTGGATGGACAAGTCCTCCTGCCCACATAGCTTTACTGTTGGAGCGGCTCGACTGTAACTAGCACGTTCACCACGTTTACAGTCAACCGCTACAAAGGCAAACACACATGAATTCCTGAATTATAGTGTCAATGCTCTTAATCTCTTTTTAGCACCCCAAACTAATCTTCTGCAAGCAGAAGCGAATGGTTTGGAGCCCGACTGCAAGAGGAGGAAGCATTTTGGCTCATTCCAGTTTCACAGTGGATTATCAGCGTTGGATGAATTGTTCACCGTTATTCTTCATCTTTTTAAGACCGATTGTCCCAATGTGGCTTGTTTGCCCTGACCCTTTTTGATCTCTTGCTCGTTGTTCCTTCTCCATGAGATAAATTCAAAATTCTGACTACCCAAATGCTCGGCCGGCACAACGAAGGGAAACTCAGAATTGGCAGAAGGTCGAGTGTATTCGACAAGAGCGTCCTTGGCCAGCGGATAAATTCCCACCTCCCCGGCGTGATCAACGCTCAGTTAAAAAACGATCTAGAACACCTAAAACGTGCTCCGCTACGTCGGCCTCCTACTGGAAGACGATCGGAGAATGGCTTCGATTGGAACCATAGTGTGAGGACCGGAGCCTCGTGGCATCGCTTGCTACTTTGGTCGTTCTGTTGAGGTTAGTTGTCGGGAATTAACCTTGCGCTGGGCACCGAAACTGTGGAACTCCTTCGAAAGGTGAATGCTTAATGGTGATCCACCGGCCTAGCTGCGCCTGGAAGCCACTGCAACCTAGCTTCCTGCTTTCTCGATGTATGCCAGTCAAGGCGCTGGGCCCGAAGGCATCCCACACCCACAGGTCTCGTTGGTCTGACAGAGCACTTCACCTGACTGGGTCAAACACGGATGTCTGATCCGTTGTTTCCTTTGAACGGCCTCAACTGTGGGAACAATGGTTGCGTTGCAAGATTCAGTGGGGATGCTATTTCCCGTGGAATTTCATGACCTGGTCACGCAAGAGCTTGTGGAAGCCCCGTTGGTGGGCATTGGAGGATGTCCTACTTGGTAGCAGGCACCGAAAGGGCTTACGGGGCTGCATTTGTTGGTGCAGCTTGGGGACTGTGCATCCGTCAGCCCATTAATTACCGCAATTTGTAACACCTCTGTGATAGTTGATTTTACAACCAAGTACGCCTTTCGACTTGTTCGAAAAATGTATAGCTATTTCGTCCCCTGAAGATCGTAAGGACCTCGTTCTGAATCAAGCATTAGAGGAAATTTCGAAATCCGCTCTCACTGTGGAGACATTAGCATCCCCCGGAAATAGAATTATGCTGCATGCACAATTTTGGTGTAGAAGTCCCTTCTCCACTCTGTTCCTGAGACTGAAGATGCGACTGCCAGGTACATTTTTATGAAAAGCAGGACAAGAAACTGAAACCAATCGACTGATTTACTTGGTAGAACTCGACTTAGAGCGATTACACCTATTTAACTAGCGCCTAGAAGCCTATCTAAATCGGCACTCCAACTATAGTTACCCCACCCAGCTGTCACATAATGGATGCCGCCTTCTCTCCCAGGTTCTCCTTTTTCGGCTCGATGACTTCCTAAAAGACTTAAAGAAAAGCTGACAGACCCAAGACGAAAGAGCTTATTGGCTTCGAACTTTGAGAACTCAACTGGAGCTGGAACTGACCTGAAATGAACTTCAGGGGCGTTGTGTGACTACCACGTCTCGGTTGTGTTCGCCTTTAGCAGCGTGGTCCTTGTTGACTGCAGAATTGGTTTGGTTGCCTATGTATTGGTGCTGTCTGATACACTTACTTGTCCTCAGCTCGCGCTTTTTTCTGTGTTTCGATCTGGTTTCGCTCTTCCAGCTTGCCGCTGCTCTGTTTGTCATTCGGTTGATCGGTGGTTTCCTAGCATTTCTACGAGTATCCCTGAAAAATTAGTCATACTATTATAGCCCCCCAGATTTACTTGTCTTTGGTTATGGAATTTTCCAGTGGAGTTTATTTTGATTTTAGTTTATCAAGCGCTTTTTTCATTCGCATTTAAAGAGAACTCGTTTTTTTCCAACTTTAAACTAGGCTGTTTCCGTTTTTAAATGCCAATATTTACTCCGAATTTCGCCCACGTTTCGTGTGTCGTACCAATGCCTGTTGAAAAACTGCCGAAAGTGCATGGTCATTGGCATTGCTTGCGATATGTGCGAGCGTTGACCAATGTAAATTACTCTGGTATACCACCGGAGTATCTCGTTTTCTATCGACAACGTGACTGGATAGAGCGCTGCCCGACGGGCAAATGAGTTGTCTATTTTCAAAGAGACCCCCAACGTAACTTTGGGTCTTCCAGCAGGAAAAAGCCGCGAAGGATCCGAATGAGCTAATTGAAAACCTCTTATGCTCGGAGGTGGTCCAAGTTCTGAGAAGGAAAATCGAGGCCATACTAAAAGATGAGGAATCTCGAAAGGAGAAAGTAGAACCAAATTCCCCAACCTCCAAAGTCAAAATAGCCCGGAAGATTGGGGACCTGTGGCCGATGACTGCGAGGGAAATCATTTAACCGACAAACACTGCAGTCGAGAGCAAGACCGAACTTAGGATCCTAGAAGAGAAAACTAAAAAGCGGGAACGTCACCTTTTTTAAATGAGAAGAGATCACATGCCGGGTAATGCCAGGCGTCAAAACCTTTTGATCGTAATTCCCGTGGAACCGTTCGTTGGGCAATATAATGCTAGAAAGCACCTGGACTCCAGGGGAGTAAGAGATCTAAGGATGGTTGGTTCTAACCGAACTTATGGCCCAAAAAGGGTGCATAGAGTAAGCACTTGAAGGGCACCCAAGCCGGTGGAAAACCGCAGACAGCTAGACCGATAGTGGTTCGCAAATGCAGAGGTCAGGGTCCAGCTTTTAGCTAGAGCTGGACTTGTGTGACAGCATGGGTGGCTGCTATGTTATAGTTCTGAGCACCAGACGGATGGCGGGGAGGCTTGAGGATCCCTTGAAAAGCTGCAATTAACGCTGGACAGAGCGGATGCATCAACTAGCCGGGAATGCCCTCCCGCACAGGGCTAAACGAACCAAACCCCCCGAGGACATGGGGTCGGGTGATAGTAGTAACCGAGAACTAACTTGAGTAGGCACAAGAGAAGTGCAAAGCACGTGCCAAACCGAGCGACCGATCTCGGCAGTCTATCTAGTGCGCGTTGTGCATGGTCTCCGGATTCGAACAGGCACACAAAGTCATCTCCATAATCTAGGTCACACAGCTTCCCTCCATTTCCCAGTTCCATTCCCACATCTTGGGGTTTTCCCAAAGTATCTCCCATCAACTCGTCCATGACGAAGTTGAACAGGAATGGAAAGATCGGACACTTGTCGAAAGCCACTAGTCGTTTCAAATGAAATTGATAGTTCACTGTATACCCTTAAGCGACCATTGGTATGCGAATACAATACTCGCAGCGAACTTCGTTGGCACTCCCTTTCGGTGGAGAGCATTGAATAGTGCTGATAGAAAGCACACTTTAAGTCGAGAAGGACTACGATCGTAGGGCGGCGGCGTGTGTGGCGCGTTTCTAGTATCTGGCGAAGAGTGAATATTTGGTCGATGCAATCTCGATCTAAACGAAATCTGGCCTGCTGTTCGCCAATATTACTCTCGCAAATCGGTGTCAACCGATGCAGCATTATCGAAGCAAACGCCTTAGCACCTATCGCAACTAAACAAATCCCA
>LUCM01008612.1:25604-42289 GCA_008360955.1 Fasciolopsis buskii
TCATGGGATTTGTTTAGTTGCGATAGGTGCTAAGGCGTTTGCTTCGATAATGCTGCATCGGTTGACACCGATTTGCGAGAGTAATATTGGCGAACAGCAGGCCAGATTTCGTTTAGATCGAGATTGCATCGACCAAATATTCACTCTTCGCCAGATACTAGAAACGCGCCACACACGCCGCCGCCCTACGATCGTAGTCCTTCTCGACTTAAAGTGTGCTTTCTATCAGCACTATTCAATGCTCTCCACCGAAAGGGAGTGCCAACGAAGTTCGCTGCGAGTATTGTATTCGCATACCAATGGTCGCTTAAGGGTATACAGTGAACTATCAATTTCATTTGAAACGACTAGTGGCTTTCGACAAGTGTCCGATCTTTCCATTCCTGTTCAACTTCGTCATGGACGAGTTGATGGGAGATACTTTGGGAAAACCCCAAGATGTGGGAATGGAACTGGGAAATGGAGGGAAGCTGTGTGACCTAGATTATGGAGATGACTTTGTGTGCCTGTTCGAATCCGGAGACCATGCACAACGCGCACTAGATAGACTGCCGAGATCGGTCGCTCGGTTTGGCATGTGCTTCGCACCTTCAAAGTGCAAAGTGCTGTTGCACGACTGGACGACAGTACTGCCGAATTTGACACTGGATGAAGAGGATCTAATGACTATTGACTCCAGGGGCTTGCGCTCGACTGAAGCACTTGTGGCGTCGGCCTGATATTTCACTGAAGTTGAAAGGCCGTGTGTAGTGTGTCGCGGTGCGGGTATTTCCCTTTTGTGGTTGCGAAAGATAAACTATTCGTTTTAAAGATATTCGTTGTTTGGAGATTTTCGATCACCGATGCCTGCTCATTTTCGCTGGAATTGGATAGATTGATCGGGTGAGTAATGTTGAGGTGAGGTATCCAGCATTAAGGGCCGGTTCAGAGAATACCTTCTCAGCGTATGAAGTTTCGTAGGCTACGTTGTTTGAGTCACGTGTTGCGTATGGCGAACACTTCTGCCGTACCGTGCTCCCTTTTGCCTTCCTCCCACGGAGTGGAAGAAACCATGTGGAGGCCAGCAGATGACGTGGCAACGTGGGATGCGAAAATGTACAGCAGACTTAGGTAAAGTAGGTGTCTCACGTCTTCGTAGTTGGGATCCGAAAGACTCATCAACTAGCTGGATGGAGACACTGAAAGATATGACAGTGAACCGTGGACATTGGTGATCATGTTGCCGTTTTCTATCGAATCAGAATGATTAAAGGAGTTCGTTTGCACAGGTAGATTGAGTTCTGTGCATTGATTACTACGGCATTCTTTTCTTTGTTATCTGTATAAGTCCAGTCCCTGTCCCCCTTGGATATTCACCCTTTTTGTGGAAACACGTGACCGTGGAGAAAAGGCAATGAGGCTTGCCTTGCTGTTTAACGCTGAACAATGGCGATGATTATGATGATTCCGAGCTTTGGTGTATGTTTGTTTGGTGTATGTTTTGCACTTTCGAAGAGTAGAGCGTTTTTGCAGAACCGGATTTGCCCAAAACCAAGGTCTGCGCTTGCAGTGGAGTAACTCTGTGATGCGGGTAGATTTAACTTTTGCAGTTGTATCACACCTGGCGGTCGTATGTCAGGTGAAATGTATTCACGCATACAGAAGGCACAGTTGGCATTTGTTAATTTGAGGCATCTGTGGCGTCAGCGGGACATCCGGTTATCGATCAAAAGTCGAGTATACACGGTGGCGGTTTGGTTGGTACTGCTCTGATTCCGAAAGATGGCCGCTAGAGCAGAAGATATGCAAAGACTTCCGGTGTTCGAACTCCGCTGTCTTTGTAGTATTGGTAGAATATGATGGGAGAATTTTGTGGCCAATTTATTAATTAGGTGTAAGTTATTGGGTTCAAATTCCCAGTCTTTAGAACAGGCACTAAAACAGTAAATTGAGGCGGTTGAAACATGTTTTACGCATCTCTGTGAGAGGTGATGCTGTGACGTAGCAACCACAACCAAGGCACGTCGGTGCAGGGTTAAGTATTGTCTAAACTGAACCGAACTCTGTCGAAAGCAACCGGTGTTTTCTGGACTTCCACTCGTCGGTCTATTTTTGTGTTGTCTATTTCAGATCGCGATGCATGCGAACCCCATCGAAAAGCATTGTCCCGAGTAAATATTACGTTGGTTCGGTTTTGTTATTGTTGGTGCTGCTTGGTGCATACGCTGATATTCAGTCCATCTTGGTTTTTTGCTTGTTACGCACTTGTGAAACCCATCAAAGTGCCCTACTTCGTATTCTTATTGCACGTCTTAACAACGCAGCTTTCTCCACCCAAGTTTTGAAAAAACCCGCGATCCACAATAATTTGGTCTCGACCCACACTTCTTGACCTCGACGCACAATTCCTTTGCCCTAAGTCACAATGCTTTCGCCTCTGCCCATAATCTTTCAGCCTCAGTGCAAGAAATTTTGCCATGCCATCCGTTGAGCAAGTCAAATCCAAGTGTATCGGTTTATCCAGTAATAGACGAATGACGGAAGGTTCATATTTTACCAAGGCTGATGTTGTAACACTTGGTGTGAAGGTGGTGGCTTGACGGGAACCGGGTCATTTAGTATCGGAATGTTTTGTTGTCGTCATGTGTTTTGCGAATTAAATATGGCGCTAGTGAGGCCCCAGTTCACCGTCTTGCTCCTTTCCAATGCTGCTATATGCACAAGGGGGGGGGGTTAACTTACATTGTCTGCATACGTTGTTCTCTGACCGCTGATGTAACTATTTTGGACTTTTTGCTTCATTATTGTATTGCGTCTTGGATTTCGTTGAGGCTTGTAACCGCACCCCCTGTTATCGTAATTCCGTTTACTCGTGTAGGTAGCGCGTCCTTTATATTGTTCTCGTGCATTGTCGAGATGCACTGTTTCTTCATTAGCAGTGGGGGTGATATAAGAATACCTCGATGAACTGCAACAATATTCGTCGTTTCTAGTTTGTGATTTTATACACCTTACGACGTGGACAGTGTTGGCATGGACAGAAATGAAAGACCTTATCGTTCTACCAGCGCTGGAAATCGACGGTTGACCATTAAGTCTGTAAGTGAAAATAAACAGAAAAAAGTCGCTACAAACAATCCAGAGCCATTGCAACACCTGATCGCGAAATAACTGTCAAACCTGGGTTCCACTAGGCAAAATTCAGACATTCATGCGATATCGTCGACTTCAGGCCAATGGGTATAGGCACAAGGCAATTGGAAGAGATAAAGTGCTTCCCAGATCCCCTGGTCACTGCAATGGTAGACGACAACTCAGTCTCCTGGCTCGTTGATACACCAGACATAGTCCACTAGACCACCGTCGGTAGTTATATCTCACCAAGTGGTCGTATGTCGGATGGAGCATCTTCGCGCTTGCAGAAAACCCGATTGGCACTCACCAGCGTGTGGCATCCATGACGTTGGCGTGGCATCCGCTTGCCGACCAAAAGTGGAGTTCGCATATCAGCAGTAAGGTCGATGCTGCAATGTGGCTCCGAAACATGGCTGTTGAGGACAGGCGTGCGAAGACTTATGATGTTTGAACCGCGTTGTCTTCGTAGTATCGGTAGAATATGGTGGGAAGTTATACGTAGTTTACTGGGTCCTTAAGCTCAATATTTAGAACAGGTACTGAATGTGAGTAGATTAAATTGGTTGGAACATGTTTTGCGAATTCCCACTGAGCGACTGTTTTGTGCTGCACTGTTTTCTGAAGCACCTATTAGTTGGCTTGTCAGTTGAGGTGGTCAGACGGTGGTATGGTACTATTCCTCGTTCATTTTCCTCTTTAATAAATGGTGGTTTGAGGTAACGACCGAAACCAGTGCACGTTAATCCAAGGTTAGCGACGGTGAATTGACGTTTGCCACTAAAATTAATGATACGGCCGAGGTTCAAAGTCTGATTCTTAATCGATTTGGTTACTACGGATTTGTTAGACGCGCGCAACTAGACAGCGTTTACCAATGTTTTTTTGTTTTTGGCCAGCTTATTTATCCTGCCAAATATGCATTCCAGAATAATTTCAAAGACAGAAAATCACTGTTCACTGCTCGAAGTATGTGTGCGATTTTTTGGATAATTACCTGTGTGTAGCACACCAGACAAATTAGTGTGGTGCTGAGCGATCTCGATGGTTTATTGGTCAATTCGGAAAGTTTCAACCAGGTACGTGCGCTTATATCCAATAATGCTGGTGGTTTGACATTACATAATAGGTGTTTGTTCATCGAACGAACAGTGCCTGGATGCGAAGCACAATCAGCCGAGTAGTAAAAAGTGCTCTGCATTTGCAAAAATTCCTTCAAGTATTGATTAAATTCATCACCAGTGAGAGACATCCTGAATGGGCTCGACACGCTCTGGTCTGGCTGCGTTTTCTCTTAGCCAATTACACGATCCCCAAATCACAATGGTTTACACTGAGGAATATCGTCGCACCACTTCTTGATTATGCAAATGAAATGGCTGGCTTACATGATTCTTACATACTGGCAGCCACGCGCAGCACTGCTGTGGAACGGTGGGCCGCCCCTAACGACGGTTCGTTAGAAAAAGATGATATCACGTTTGGTAGAAAATCGTACTACAACTCTGCTAGCGGGATTCCATCGACTGGTTATGTGTTTGTGGACGGTACGTAAGTGGTCCTTTGTTCTTCTTGCTGTTAATAATGTTTGTTATTCGCGGCAGCTTACTTTCTATCAAAGCTGGGCTAATGTTTCAGTTATGGTTGTCAATTACCAGCATGAAATTTTGAAACTCAGTGTGTTGGACTTGGTATGTGGATAAAATAACGTCATTGATGGCAAGGCACGGACACATTTCCTATTCTCGCAAATACCTGCGTTCGATGAAGTGCTCGGTGCTTTTAGTATATCGAATACCAGGGTTTTTAGACTGCATCAAAACACCGTATGGTATATTATTCGTGAGTGGTTAAAATGTAAAAGCCGTGCGGCCGTAACGATTGGTCCTCAAGAATCATTCGGCTGTAAACCTTCCTTGAAAAGTTACCTGGGTAAGCGAAGTATCGGTATATTACAGATATTTTTGATTGCATTATTTTTGCGTTTCAAGCACCAACAAGTATCTGAAAAAAATCGTTTTCAGTGATTCCGTATCTTTTTATCTTGTACTTCCTTTATTAATGAGATAACAATGTACATCGTTTTTCAAGAAGGGGGCCGCGGTCAACAGAGGGCTGCCAAGTGGGGAAGTTGACGGGCAGTAGAATGATTCGAACCCGCGACCTTTATTTCTAAACGCCACAACCTAATCCGCTTGGCCACCGCCGGCCGTAGATTGGGCTTACTGTCCCCAGCGCCCCTTATCGGGTTGACTGATCTTTGGTAATCAATCTGTGGGAGTTGGTTAAACTGACTCCAAATCAACCACCGACGGGGTGCTAACCATACGGCTGTTTACTTGTCGGCTTCTGTGGAAGAGGGGTGTACTGGACAAATCATGTCTAGTCCCATCTAAAGAACGTATGAATTGAGCCATGAATCACCGGTCCGCAATGGGTTGCGTGACCCTCAGATCGTCCCAAAGCCTTGTGAGTTAGACCGGTCAAAGGCTCGAGTTGGGATCCCTCAAGTCAACCCTCTACTTCAGTTTGAGCAACCGGGTGGTATGACGCCCACAGAGGACTTATTGGATTCCGATGGACCGCCAATGATGTAGAGGTTGAAGGTTGAAGAGCTAACGCATTTGGCGAATTGTGCATTTTTTCTTTCGTTTTCCGCTCTCATTGTTTTCATCCATCGCCATGATTCAAGTGGCACATGGTCTTTGCTCAGATTTGTTCAAACTACATAAATATAAATTAATACTGTATCCCTAATTTTTAGTCATATTTATTTTTCTATTTTCATGCGTAAAAATCACTGTAAACAAGCTTGTTCATCAATCAACGTTCTCCCAATGTTCTGTCGAGGTTTTCCAAACAACTGAAGCAGTCCAGTAACTCCATTACGTTTACTTGTACCCAATAATTTGCTGAATTATCTCAACTTTCCTATACTTTTACCCGTGAAGAAGATTTGTGAGATTCCTTAAGCCTCTTGAAATGATCAACACTGTCGTGGTTGGCGTGCGCAATGCTCATAAGTAATGTATAGATCCATTTGCTCTTTTTGCTTTGTTTCATGTTAATTTCACTTGTGAACGGGTATCAGTTAGCAACGGAGGCATAAATACTCTTGTAGACATCTGAGGCCTCACATGGTCCTATGTCACGGCAAGATTCAGCGTCACGACGGTTGCTCTTCATTTCGCTATTAGTGGGTGCTGGAAGGTATAAGACATGACTCTTCCACTCTCCTCAAGAATCGTCGAGTTTTGGAACTCAAGATACACTCGGACATGATCGAGCATCTAGATTCATTTTTAGTCTCGACCGATGTGGAAAAAGTTCCGGCTCAGTACAGGACTTCCATCTATTCATAAAGTGGAGTCAAAAACCTGCAAAATCAGTGTTCATGTACATCGTCAATTTTCTTTTGTAATGACCAAAGTGCTTGAAATGGATTCGGAATTGATACTGCTTGACGTTGGTACACGCTGTTGTTTTGACAGGCAAAATACGAGTTTTTGCGAGCATGGACTTTGTACAGGGAGGCGTATGAACACGGTTATCGCCACTAATAAACTTTTCCTATGCACAAAGAGGCATGCGACTGCTAAAATTGGGATACAGTGTTGTAAACACGGTTTGCGACGGCTGATGGTGATGATGATGGTTGATATTGTCTTGTTTTGTTCGCCTTCCGCTCATAAGCTAGCATTTCAACGGTAATAAAACAAAAATTAAAAATTTCCGCTGCCCATGGTACAATAATTGAAAGTATAATAAATTACACAAATAAATACAACGCGAGTTAGTAAAGAGTGGCCTGTGAATCGCAGTGGCCAGATTTTTGTTCACTGCCCGACCAAAGTAAGGGAAGTAAGAGCTTTTATATAGGTTGCTTCTGGAAGATATAGTGCAGAGAAAGGATCTGGTTCTTGACTCGAAGCGATATTAGGGAAGATCTTGTAGGTCTAATCTTCCAGGATCTTGGGCGCAAATTTCTCAGCCACTTATTGGTAGGATACGTTCATGATTACGGACTAGGGTGAATTCGGGCTTGACTGTGACCATGGTGCCAACGCAGCAAAAAAAATTCCAACGCGAAGAATAATTAAATGAGAACAGACAAAGACGTAACTGTTGTGTTTTCTTGTTTCTTGTGTTTATAGAGATGCGGTGGTCGACAGGCAAGCGGTGCGACATTTTTGCCACTGAATCATGTTCTTCAGCTTCTCCAGCCAGCGCCAATCCTCATCCCCTGGGTGACAACCTGGAGGGTGGAAAACAGCAACGGATGCAAAGACCGTAGCCTGACCACCGGGTCGCTTCTCCTAGACTTGTCCAGCGCAAGAAGAGCCCGGCAAAGTAGAACATGGGAGGACGTAAGCAATACATATCCGTACCACCGAAAATAGCGTGAAGTGATTATGCTAGAGAATGGTTGACTGCATCCAACACAAGACAACGCATCTCCTCGTTGCTCACCCGATTTCCCCACCAGGTTCGAGAAACGCTTCGGAGTCATCGGTGGTCGAACACAAAGTTGCTGTGCCAGGTCTCGCTACCGTAAAACCCATAGGCACCATCCTCCAATTACTACTTAGGGTTCACTCTGTCATCCTGTTCTTAGCACCGGTACTTGAAAACCCAACATATCTTTCTATCTTCCGATTGATGTGCTAGTTTTACTAGATATTTCGACTTTTGGTAGGCGTACTCAATACAGAACTCATTAAATCGCACGCAAGGCGAGAAGCATCATTACCTATGTACGGACCTCATCAAGAAAAGTCATCATCCTCAGTAGTAGCGAGGAAAACTGTGCACTGAACAACTCTTGGCTGGTCCTAGGACTTATTACCGCCGATATCTAGCCCAAGTAGGGATACGGTTCAACGCAACCGCAACTAAGAGAGTTCAAGTCGTAGTTTGTCCAGCTCCTTTCCCGCGCTTGGTTGGATTCCTTCGTGTTGATAGTTAGAGCACTGGATGCAAATTGCAGATCTTTTTGAATGTGCGTGTTTATCGTTTTCCGTTTTTGTGTTAACCCGGTGATACTTCATTTCCCCAAACTCATTTGCTTACCGTCTTTGGCTAGTTTAATACAATCCAGTCACTCTTTGTTTCTCAATTAATTCTTAGTGCTTTATTTAATACTAACATATAATGCTTCGAAATATTTAAACTTTGGTTTCTTTCGCAAAACTTCTTGTCTAAATATTTTTGCTATGACATTCAGCAAAATAAAGTATCGGAAATAGTTCTAAAGCCTATTGTCAACCATTTTGGAGTGCTTCAAAACGTCTTACTATTACTTATTCCTTTTCCACGTATTGGCTTTCTGCTATTCCCCTTTAGCCATTTTATTTAGCCAACGTCCGTAGTCAGCATCTCTGATTTCTTTAAATTAAGGTTTTTTTTGTCAAGGGCTTATCTCAAACTGAATCTCTTCTTATCCAAATTGGTTTAGGATACAACTTCCCTCTATATCTTGCTGACTGCCTGCTGGAGGCAAAGGTGTTCTCACTGAAATGCGCAATTTTGCCCAATTATCGAGATACTACTCAAATTTAATGTGTACATTATATAAGAGCCTTACAAAACCTTCATGTTAATGTTTTTGTTTCTTACACAGACTCAGATGACGAACCAAGTGTTAATCGTTCCATACGTTCCACCTCCCGATGTCACTCTACCAGCGGCCAGGATAGTGGTTCAATTTGGCGTGAGACGAGTGGTGCTAGCGTAAACGATTGGAAACATGACGAAGCATCGAAAGGTGAGGCGGTTGATTTCCTCCTTAGCGGTGACGAGGGAGGCACTGATTTGAGTTTTGACGAAGTTGATGATGACGACGATGACAATTTCGAAAGTGGCGGAGATGAGGATGAAAGTGACAGTGAGGACCAACTTGATTTAGTGGCGGCCACGCCGTCAGATTCCGACCATGGTGTGTTCGATGTAAATGACACCACTTCATCATCTGCCTCGTACAGCGAGGCGAATCCTATTGGCAATGATGTGGATGAGGATGATGCCGATGCGGATTTTGGCCTGACTTCTGACTCAGATCCAGCCAACTCAGATGAAGATTCTGTGGTCGGTGGGGTGAGCATTAAATTTATGGAGAGTTGCCTTAAGCGGGTACTTTTGTAGGTTGTTTTTCTATGATCGTCACGATCGTAGATCTTGAGTCTGATGTTTTCGATCTACAATAATTTTCTTTCGAATATGCACATCCCGGGGTCAATCAATATAAAAAATGGTCCAGTTTCTCGGTAGGCAAAACGGTTATTTCAGTACCGTGTTAGAAATTGAAATTTTAACAAGAAAAGCGAAACTGACATTCAGGGCAAACAATCGACACTTCTGCGCAAGAAAACGCTGTTGATTTACCCTCTCCATGGGACGTTGTTGGATCGGAATGTCTCAGTGTTTATGGATCAGTGGTCATACAGAACAAATCTGTTTGCAATGCAAGTACCATTATAACTATGGCGGGGGAGGAAAACACCGAGAAAGGAAAGAAAAAGAACCACCGTAGGCAATTCACCACATGTATTCTAGCTCCTTTAGTCTCTACCCCCACGCCATTGGTCATCTATCGCGGTTCACATTTCCTCTGTGGGTTTGATACTACCCGGTTGCCCTAACCAAAGTAGAGGGTTGACTTAGGGGACCCTGCTTCGAACCCTTGGCCAAACGGTCTAACCCTTAGCGCAATAGGACGATTTGAAAGTGTCGTCGCCCACTGGGATTCAGTCGCTGATTCTTCAATTCAACTGCCCTTCGAATGAAGCCAGGTTCCCAACACGTCTTCCTACCACAGATGTCAGAGGGCTTCGTGCGCCGCTCGTGGTTGGTTTGAAATCAAGGTTTAGTCTCCTTCCCGGTTTTATCTTCGCACTTTAATGGGAACACTGCCATAGGAAGGCGGCGAATGGGACTTCCTCAGCAAAGACTGGCTGAAACGCACAATCATTTGAGTGCATTAGGAGATTCGTTCAGGGCGAGTAGCAAACTCGGCGCCTGAAACGCCCACCTCTGACTATGCTGCGACATTTCAAGGCCCCTGAGGGAAGTTGGTAATTACTGAAATAGTACACAACACATTGCATGCTTGGATAGTGGAAAGTTGTCGCTTGTAAACAAGATTCAACAACAACAACATTCACAACAACAACATTCACCAGTTGGGTAAAGAAATCCGCTAGGATTTGAACAAACTTTTTTCTTGTGTTGCAAGCAATTGTCATATGGTTGTTTTTCTGCTGTCAGCCTTAAATACGACATTTCATCTAGATCAGCAAGCATGTAATTGGGGTGCTGCACACATTTAAATATCTTTCAGCATTTGTGGTGCACGTCCGAGTCTTGTTGGGCTCGAAATACTGCCTAATAAACCCAATTCTATCACTACGCACTGCGTTTTTACCCGACTTATTCTCCATTATATAAGAAAAAATAGCTGAGTAATATCTCAACAAACCCCCAAACCGAATTTCTCTGTTCTCAACAGTACTGATTTTTCGGTTTGCCAAAATGGCTCCGGATTGGTGTGCGCTGAATCGGCTGATTTTCAAACCGATGCATACATTAGTTAGCGCCTGAGCTAACCATCCTGTTTGTTTACGGTGAATAGCTCCATTGCAAGTGTGCATACAGACTCACTCCTTTGGTCGTCTGGTGGATTTCGAGGGGGCGCATGTTCTTCTCAACCGCAGTTGGTACATCTGTCAGAATTTTCTGGTAAGACACCCACTTCTGGACCAACCGGTTCATGCGACTGTCAAAAACAGTTGAGAAACAAGAGACTGCGCAATAACAATAATAACAACTTCTGACACCGCTAGAGCTGTCAGATTTCGACACTTCGTCAAGTGTGCATCGTAGTTTGCATTGCTCACACTGCACAGTGTGCAGTGCCGATTCAACGAACATAGGTTTCGATCGCAAAGGCATATTCGTGAACATTCACTGAGTAATACTCAGTAAAGTTTGCTTTTGGAATGAACTATGCAATGGTGCGTTTAAATGAACGAAAGCTGGCAGTGGATACTTGGTATTAATAGGTACGTGTTTTCGTTATCCAACCAAGCAGTCGAGTCATATGCGGCAATTTTATCCCTTTGAGCCAGTAGAAGATTATCTCAAAGGGGGAATAGGATCACATGGCACAGTTAATATCATCAGATGGTCAGTAGCTAACCTGACTCGATGGGTAAATGCTGTTAGGTCACCCGTAAGTGGCTGAGCCGTAAGCTACTGAAGGAATATTTGAGAACGACCGAACCATTCTATTCACAACGGACATTTCGATTTCAGTAAGAAGCTTTGGTTGGTTCTCCCGAGGGAAGAGCCTTATGGCTGATAGTGCGCACTATCTGTGAGTCACCTGGTTGTCTTTGTCGCGCAGCCGATGTCGATGGAGTTTATCTTTTATCCTTGCTTCGTTTGTTAGTGAAATAGCGGTGTACACCATTTTCAGGAAGAGGGCTGCGGCCAATGGAGGACTGCCAAGTGGGGAGGTTGGCCGGAGGAAGGAGGATTGGAATCCGCGATCTTTATGTCTAAACACCATGATTTTATCCACTTGATCACCGCCGGATCAATGAATACGTTTGAATTACATCGGACAACCGAGGAATGGACACGAATTGGGTGTGCAGTAGCCCTCAGCAGTGTATGCCAAAGTTGATAGGTCGTGTTTGATGTCTGTCCGTACTGCTTCGTGTGCAGTGGGAGATTTGGCAATCAGCATGGTCTGCGTGAATCAAACTCAACTTCCCTAAGGTTATTTGGGAGAAAGAATGAGTAACTAACATAGAAGATCTAAGTGACCACAGAAGGTAGATTCAACGCAGGTTTAATTACGGTGCGCCTTAAGAAGGATGTTGGTTAAGCAATAGAATGTTTCTGAAATTGTCACCATCGTCTGAGCACTGTCAGAATGAGCGATGTGTCCGTGTTTGAGGTTTTGTTTTGAACGACTCGAAGTTTCTTTTAGAGAGGTAAATCGCGTATTGCGCTGAAATTGAATTACGTACGACTTCCATTTAAAATCTAACAGTGTTGAATCTTCGATGTGGGTGATCTTCCAGCTGTGCACATTTCTGCATTCCATTTCAGAAGTGAACACATGCATCCCATGCGCGACGAAAGTATAAAACTTACCTCATTTTCCCACTCTTTTCTACCTCTTCCTGAGTGAAACCATACGTAGTCGATGTTGCTAAATCGTATATCTGATGCGACCTCTAGCACATTCATTCGAAGGTCTCAGTTTGAGTGACATCCTATCTCGCTTGATCAAAGCAACCATGCGACCCCTGGTCGGTCATCGCATCTCGTTTTTTAGTTTTGTGTAGGATGAATCAAATCGTTCATCCTTGTGATCCGATTGGCAAGATCGATTTAACTTCATCCCTGTCATGGACCGTCTCCTGATTGTAGGCAATGTTTAGGCGTCCATTTTGGTGACAAATTGCAAGGCCGATCGCAGTGAATCATTTTCAATTACCTACCCTTACATAAACAGTCGATTACTGTGATCAATGGATAAGATAACAATAAACCATCTTGTGATAAAACCGAGATTTGCCCTGGAGGTTGACGTCGTAAAATGTGTGCTAAGGCCCGTGTATTTTCTCCATAAGTAGCGCATTAAGTGTTCACTGTTTTGCTATATGGGCCAATCATGGTTACGGACAGCTAAGCGCCTCCGGAATGACCTACTTTACTTTATTTTCAAAATTATGGTGAGAACGCCACTGTCTCGTTTTTTTCAATTCACAGTGTTTCTCGTTTATTTGCCCATTTCCTTCTGTAGACCACGAGCGAGTCGGATGAAGAAACCAAATTTCTTTCACGTGAAAATGACCAGGATTCAGAAGATATCAGAACAGAATCATCATCAACAATCGATCCTGCTTTTGGCGGATCTCGACCAAAGCAGACTCCAAACGAAACAAGGAGTTCAGTGACCATAAACCCATCCAACCCCCGGAAGAAACGACGTAAAACAACATCGTAGATCAGAATTTCATGCTTGTCTTCTCGTCTACTTTTCACCGGACCATTCGGATCAGCTCTGTGTGAATACATTCGTAAAGTGGCCTTGTTTATGGATGCATTGGATCTCGCGTTTTTTTCTTTTTCTGTGTAACGGGAGAACAAGAACGATGGGCTTATCCTCGATTGTGCCTGTGAATTTGCTCATTTTTCAGGGAAAATTTGATTACTCTATTGATTTTTTTGATTATTTCTGTGGAATTTTTATCTAAGATTCGCAGTTGTTTGCCAGCCAACCGCATTCGTTTGGCCACGGACGGTGATTCTCAAGGCTCGACGCACGACCCTGGCCTCCAAATACCTTAGCATGGTCGGAGGTAGATGTTTCAGGCTTCAAGTTTGCTGCTCGCCCTGAACGATTCTCACAATGCGCTCACATAACTGTGCGTTTCAATCATTCCTTGTTGAGGAAGTCCTACACAATGCCTTCCCGTGGTCGTGTTCCCATCAAAGTGGGGAGACAAGAACTAATGCTCAGCACCTTGCACTGAGTTGAATGAACATTGGTAATCATTCCAAGGGAGTTGGTTAAGCCTGGATTTCAAACCAACCACGAGCGGCGTACGAAGCATGCGGCTGTTTGCTTATCGGCTTCTATGGGAGAGGGGTGTACTGGACACAGCATGTCTAGTCCCATCTAAAGAACATATGAATTGAGCCATGAGTCACCGGTCCGCAATGGGTTACGTGACCCTCAGATCGTCCCAAAGCCTTGTGAGTTAGACCGGTCAAAGGCTCGAGTTGGGATCCCTCAAGTCAACTCTCTACTTCAGTTTGAGCAACCGGGTGGTATGACGCCCACAGAGGACTTATTGGATTCCGATGGACCGCCAATGATGTAGAGGTTGAAGGTTGAAGAGCTAACGCATTTGGCGAATTGTGCATTTTTTCTTTCGTTTTCCGCTCTCATTGTTTTCATTCTTCGTCGTAATTCCGATGGCTCACGACCTGTGAACGGATTTGTGCAAAACGTTGACAACTCTTGGCCATGCCGCTTTTAGCCCGTTTTATCAAAACTGTCGAGATATTCTGTGGTGGGCAGTTGTCGACAACCGTCCGTTCACAGATGTGGGTGTTACAGTCCTGGATGAGCGCATACGCAGTCGTATGCTACATAAATGGCCATTCTTCTGTCAGCTAATGCAACGTAACTGCGGCGTTCACATTAGTGGTCTTATAATTTGTCAGTTTTTTGTACTCCCATTCGGTCATGAATATAGCTCTTCAGGTGCGTTTTCACATGCTCATCTCGACGTGGCTGCGCACTGACGTGGTGTCTGACGGGTCTTTTATCATCGAGACGCAAAAAGAGATACACGGAAGCTTTCTGTACTCGAATATGGGATCATATATGTCAAACTGGTAGATAGAGGCCAGTCAAGCTTGAGTCTCATAGAATCCGTTGATGGACAACATCTCACTCTGCGTGACCAATTGTTTGCTTGACAAAGGATACTGTGGCGAATAAAGGGAGCGAGAAGCAGTTTATCGATCAAAGGCTTTCCTTGTACGGCAGTGCTGTCAGATTCGGGGATGCTGTCTTGTCCCGTTCCCACTGTCCCACCTAGTTTGTGATAGAGGATTTAAACTGGCTGCGGGACGTCAATTCGCTCACCTGGAAAGACAACGGTGTGCAAACGGCTACCAGTCCTGAAAAGACTTTCCCACTAGTTCCCTGGCCACATTTTCGTTCTGAGTTAACGACATGGGTTGCTGAAGAAAGCATTCTGCGATGTGGGCAGCCGCAACCTTTATGTGAATGACCCACTGAATTCCGTCATGCCACGTCTCAGTAGACTTACCTAATGGTGGTAGTAATAGTGGAAAGACAAGATATAAATCGGGCGCACCCGTTGTCTTCTATATTATCACACTATGCCACAAAAAACAAGCTCCTCTATCTTGCATTCGTGAAACTTGTAGGATTTCTTTATGTTGCTTCTCTGAAGCGCGCAAACATAAATCTTCTGTGATTGCTTGGCGCAGTCCATATTGAACCTAGATCTCTCCACGTACCATACGATCTAAAATCTAATACTCGTGGTCGTGTTGACATCAGGATTGGCCTGAGGACCTGAGATGTGCACGGAGTGTTACACTGTATCCTGGTCAGGTTAGAAGGCGTACATTGAATTATAACGTTTATTGTGACGTTTCGATCCAAACTAGGACTCGTTGTCAAACGTGGATGAGTGGTTGAATGGGATCGCTAGTTCCGTTCGTTTTGGTGCACTGTTCGTCTGTTTGTCTCTATTCTGCATTGGGGTCTTATTAAGATGACGTAGTGTTTGTCAATCTCGACATGCCGATTGAACGAGATATTCGAGTGGAGGGCTTCGAGAATCAGTCGCTCCCCCTTTCTGTTTGCCCGGCTGACTACCTTTGCGTTGTTGACTTCATGGCCTGTTTGCTCACAGTGGTTCCATATCTGCGAGTGTGGTTCAGCGCGTCGTAGGGATAAGCTATTTTCGTGCAAGCGTGTGCGTAATTGTTTGCCTGTCTCACCGACATTTTTTGTCACATCCGAGGCATGGAATGGCATAAACTATCCCTGATTGGTCGTGCTGGTCGACGCGATCTTATCTGTTGAATGGAATGGATTTCAAGGTGCCGGTCGGTTTGTGGGCGATTGTGATTTCTAATGGACATAGGATGCGTTGGACCGCTTCGGATAATCCCCGTATGTACCACGATCGATCTGGTCCTCTTAGTGTTTGCCCTCTGTTTTCTGCGAATATGAGCGGTGATGAAAGATTTTGGATATCCATTGGCCGCAAATAACGTGAGCAACCTAGATTGCCCTTGTTTTCGCAGGTGCTGTGTACTGCAGTGTGTCGGCTCTATGGAACAGGGTACGCACACAGCTCTTTAATTGACAGGTTGGATGGTTGCTTTTGAAATTAAGTGTGCGGTCAGTCGTCGTGGGGTTTTTGTAAACGGTTGTCTCTATGCTCCCGTTTGGTTGCCTCATAATTAGTACGACGAGAAACCGTAGAGCCGAGTCTTTTTCCTGCTCCTTGTTGAATGTTATGCTGGGCATTATCGTGTTTAGGTGTTGATGAAATTGGTCCATTTCTGTTTTATGCTAATACAACAAAAGTATCATCAGCATTTCGCACCCATAAGCATCGGCGGTTTGTTTCGAATGTCTTTGTCTCGAAAGGTTTCATGGTTGCGACAGGTAAAAAGCCTGATACTCGTGATCCCATAGGAATTCTTCTTGTTTATTTACACAATGTCCCATTGAACTGAAGGTACGTATTGGGCACAATCACGTCAAAATTTTTATAAGATCCGCAGGCAGCGCTGATCAAGAAGATAAGTTGCAGTACTGCATAATACGGTAGCAATTTGCCCAAACATTATTATACTTGTACACTCCGAATTGGTATGTCTCACCAGAATGGAATTTGTATCGTCAGGATTGTGCATGGAAGCTGTTGGTCGAAGAGTCCAGATAAGAAGCACGACTGTGATTCGTTGATAATTGTTTGTCAGTTGGTCTAAGACAACCTTAG